>JASSUY010037663.1:51960-63285 GCA_032466535.1 Forpus xanthops | reverse complement strand
ATGTTGAAGCCCGGGTTGGACAGAGCCCTGGGTGGCATGGTTTAGTGTGAGGTGTCCCTGCCCATGTCAGGGGGGTTGGAACTAGTTTATCATAAGGTCCTTTCCAACCGTAACTGTTCTGTGATTCTGTAAGTGCTTGGTGTAAGATTAGTTTCTTGATTAATTTTTTGACTCCAGCTCTACGTTGACCACAAAACATACCTGCCTCAGCCTGCAGTTCTAGCTGTGTTTTCATATCCATATGGCACAATACAGAGTGCCAGGATGCTCTTCCTGAGTAATATTTTGTGTGAATCAGAGCTCAAGTCCTGAATTGTGTTTGCACTAAGATACAAGATCTGTATGTGAGAACACAAAGCAGCTCAAGTTACTCCTGATGGTACAGGCTTGTACTTGGTATAAGTACACATAGGTATATATCCAAGAACATTCACCATGATCAGGGCAGCAGATGATATTGCACTGAAAAGACTTAATGAGCATAGTAAACTCAACTGCATTGTTTTTGGAGCTTGGTAGAGATTCTGACCTAGTCAGATACTGCATGTTAAGCAGAGCGAAAAATTCATTCTATGAAGTGAGTATGTGGGGGTGATTGTAGCAATAAGTAATCTAGCACCTACAGTTTAGGTGATTAAAGAAATTAAGTTTGTCTGGCAAACATGCAAGTGGAGTTCTGGATGAGACAGATACTCTGCCAAATACTTTTCTGTCTCTGCCTACTCATATATCCCTGTGCTGCATAAGGTCACATTTTCCTTCCCACATTGTTTTTCCAACATGCAGCTGTCTCTTCTTATTTCAGTGAGCATCCTCTCCCCCCTCCATCCTCTGAGGTTTTCCTCCACTGTAATCTTCTATCTGGTTTTGCCCCTTCTGCACCTACTACACATCAAGTTGACAAGCAAATTCTTTGCAGGTTTTGTTTAAATCTCTGTCTTCTGGCCCTTCTGCTTCCTCCTACTCCTGAGGTCTGATCTACAGAACCTCAGTGCCATAAATGCAGAGCGGATACACTAGTAAGGAGAGACTAAGTCTAGATGTTTTATCTGTCTTCTGTTCTTATTTGATTCGAATTCACAAAGCTACAAGTTACAGTACTTAATAGGGAAGAGACTCCTTTTTCACTAAAAAACTAACCCAGGAGACAGCCTGCTGGTCTCCATTCAGTAATCCCAGTAATGAACCCTATGGTAAAATTCCTGCAGCATTCCAGTGTGACCTTTTCACATGACTATAAACTGTATTTTTTATACGTGTGTGCGTAAAAATACAATAGCAGTAATGTCAGTTTGGCAGGAAAGATTCAAATGGAAATCTTGTTGAAATCATTGCTACGAAGACAGTATCCCATCTACATAATAAGTATGCTTACACTCAGTTCATTAACAACAAATTTGGCAGAAAATCACAGTAATTGAACTGGAAAACCATGTGTTTACTGCTTCAGGCAACAAAATACAAACAAAACAGACTGAAGAGGAGGTTTACCATGTCATTTACTCTCAGGTAAGACACCTGCTGTGACCTACTGAGCTATGTTTTTCACAGTGTTGCAGAAACAAGAGAACGTGCTTTATGCTGTTTAATAAAAACTAAAATAAATCAAATGTGGTTTTCTGAAAAAGCAACTGAAATCACAAAACTAGGAGTTACCAGCCCGAAAGCATTCCAAAGGAGATAAAAAGAAACCCTAAGAGACAGTATAACATTCAGGTTTAGCTCCATTCTATTTTTAGACCTTCTGGCCAAGGAAGTATTGCAGATTAAGATGTACAATGAAAATCTAAAAAAGAGTTTGCAATACATGAACATTTTGTCAGCTACATGTTCCTGTAATTTTGTTTGAAGATTTACACCTATTACGGCATTTAATTCAACACAAATATCTCATTTGATAAAGACATGGATTAGGAATACAAAGTAAAATCCGTTTTTTCTCCTAAGTCTCAGTCCATTACAAAAAGGCAGTTGGCTAGAACAGTATACCATCTATAGCTTTATTCTAAGATGGACTAATTTTTTCCACTGTTTTCTTAAAAATCTAAATTTGAGTTTTAGTTTCAGTCAGGGCTAGTAGTTGTTTGGAAAAGTTAAAAGATCTTACAGAATCACCAATAAACCACATGCGTAACATGAATATTCCTCTACATCCATGATGCTCATCATCTGCATGTATCTGCCAAAATAGTGAACATTTGTTCTGCAAACACACATTTAACCATGTGTGTCTGTCTTGTCACATTTAACTTGTGCTCACACACACAAAGGTAGTGAAGTAAGGTACTGTATCATGGATATGTGCACTCTTTTCCTTCACTCTCAAGATAGTATGCAACCCAATACAGAAACCACCTTGTTCTGCAATAACTTCATCTCAGTCATTGCTCACATGAAAGGAGTCATTTGTAATTTGTATTTACTAAGATAAACAAGTGCTAAAACGGATACAGGATAGTTCAGTAGAGCATATAAAGGCTTGAACTAGAAGGTTTAGAAGCTTGTGTATTTGATTAACACCTAGATTGCATTGAAAGCAGATATTACCGGTTCCTTGCCTTTCCTTTATTCAAGGCCATACAGAAACTTTGGGTCTGCTATTATACAGTAACCCACTGCTGCCTTGAAATACTTCGGGAACGTTCTATTCACCTCTCCAATGCAAACTGGACTTTTATATCATTGGCAATTCAGGAGTTCTCATTCACAGTCTCATGAGGTACATGAATTCTTGTAAGAGCTCGTAACAAAGAGAAAAGGGGCCAGTGGCACTGGGAGCCATTATGGGCCATACTTATGCAACAGACTGTAGTAGACATCTGTGATGCTGCCAAGTGCAAGAAAGATGAAAATCTCTTACCTTTCTAGCAGGGCTTTTGTTCGCTTGTTTTTTAAGTTTTCACCTGCTTCAGTGGCTTTGCCCAAAGCATCTCAAATTCACCAAAAGCTTAGGTGTTTATCAGGTAAGATAAATGGCAAGCTGGATGTGGTTCTGAGCAACTTGATCTAGTTGAAGATGCTCCTGCTCACTGTAGGGGGGCTGGACTAGATGACCTTTTAAGGTCTCCTCCAACCCAAACTATTCTATGATTCTATGATAAGGACCTCAAAAACTTGCCACTTTATTGCCAGGAGAAGCAAAACTTAGTTTTCTTCTCATGGAAAGTAAACCATGCTGATGTTACATTATCATTATTTATAGATGTTTCAAGCAATATACCAAAGAGGATTAGGCAAGTATGCAGGGGCTCTCACAGAACATTTTTATTAATCAACACACAGGTAAAAGATGTATAGGTTTAACATCAGGTCAAACTGCTCTACACTTCAGATACTTGACTTGTACCCAAGAAGAAACACAGACAGTTGACGCAAATTAAGAACCGTCACCTAATGTTAACAGAGGATGATGTTTCTTAAGTGCTCAATTCAAAGTCCCTCCCCCTCCAAGAGCAAGACTTGATACAGACAGCAGAAAGTAATTCTATTATGGGAACAGACCCCTCAAAGAGGTGTGGGACAGCTAGGTGGGAGGGTTGTCCCCACATACCTGCTTGACTTCAGCTTGTAGGTGTCGTAGCTGCACACACTGCTCCAGGTGCTTGCGGTGCTGCTCAGCAGCCAGGTCCAGCTCCTGCTGCTTCTCGTGCAGGAACTCCAGCAGGTCCTGCACTCGGGTGGCCATGTCTACATCTCTGTCACACAGCAGCTCGACACCTGTAATCAGCCCCCTGCTTATCAATGACCTGCAAGTCTTTCATAGACAAATAGCCCCTTTCCATATTTTATTTCTACAGTTCCCTCCTAAAGTTCACCTTGACCCTGTGAGTGTTTGGTTAAATAAGCATTGGGTTCTGTACTCTTTAAAATTATCGCTTTTTACTAACTTTTTTCTTTTTTTAAAGAAACCCAAGATTATGTGACTGTATACGGTTACAAACATCAAGTGAAGAGGGACAAGAAACAAAAAGATAGACATACTACTTGAAAGCCAAAAATTTCGGCTTGATTGCATTGCTCCGATTGACTACAAAATTAACCCACCCCCCCTATTTACTCTAGTTTTACTGATTTCCTGAGTGGAGGCCCTTTCTTCAAAACCTAAACATCTTCAGGTGCTGCTCACTCCTAATTAAAAATTATGTGCCATAATAACAATATATTCTTATGAGTGCTATGAAATAAGTATAAAGAAAAAAAGTAATGACCACAACGTCTCTGACTTACAGATAAGCAGCATCTCTGCTATTTTCACAAATCCCATGGAAAGACAACTGGGTAACTCTTACAAAGCTACTGCCTGGAATAGCACAAAGGAGCCATCTTACCAGATGCCTGCACTTCATTGACATACTGCAGCAGATCCTGCCCTTGATGGATGACATCAAAGGTCAAGTTATTCATGGTCAAGGCTTTGTCTGCATGATGCTGGAGCCTCTGTTCTGCTATTGTAAGATCTTCAGTGTCAAAGTCATTCATCTGCTGGGAGAGCTCATCATTCCAAGACTCAAGGTCTGAAATTATCTGGGGGAAAAAAGGAGGAAGACGATGTTCAATTACCCATTACACAACATACGTTTATTTCCAATGTCATGCTTACAATGGAGGTCAGAAACTGGAGTTGCTTAGTGCTGATTGAGCTCATTGATCATGGTTTGGACACAGGCTGTTTTAGCATGGATTTTAAATTTCAGCAAACAATCTAAAGAATCTCATAAAGAACCACTATATCACTCCTTCAACCACTGCTTGCAATACTGCGGGTACCCCTGCCTTGCTTAAGGTATGCCTTCATCAATTCAATACTTATGAAATAGATGAAAGGAAAATCTTTCTAATTCCAATTTTAAAGGAAAATGTTGACCTAAACCGTCTTTTCAATTCTTCAGTCAGCACCTAGTTTTAATTCACACATCAAGAGACAGCTGAGCTTTCAACTACATCAGTGTTAAGCCCTTTTATAAAAAAGACAGCTACACTTTTGTGAGCAGGAAGCAACAGGCCCTCTGAGCACACCTCTGACTTCTACCAGACAATTGAGAAGTGTTACTTGTCGCAAAAGGCAGGATATCTAATGAATGGAGCAAAATCAAAATGTACTACTTTATTACAGTATCACTGTAACATCAGAGCTGAATTTGCTGCTGAAATAATTCAGCTACATTCCTGTCTACCGGGAAGAAAGTTAACTCTGTTCCAGGTGAAACCAGGGCAACTTCAGTTTACACTTTAATTCTGGATTCTACTCTCAGTCATAAAATGCCCAGAGAGGGCAGCTGAGGAAGTTCCTTTTTTTTTTTTTTTAAACACATGTATCACAGTAAGTCCTCCTTGTTTGTTCACACAAGTGCATTTTCCAAATCATACTGCAACAAAACCTGTCTGATACATAAAATACTCCTTTTAATTAGGATACAAAACTGTTTTAAGTGTAATAGATAGTGCTTACAATCCTCATTGATCAAGGTAGTCGAGTTCTTATGGCATGGGTTTGATGCATCAACTACTTCAAACAAGTCTGTCTGAACACACTTAAGGCTGTAGGGTTCGGGTTTTTTTTCAGGATTTTCAGCGGAGTTTTGCCACAGACTACCACAGTGCATTGCTTAACTCCAGAGCTCTACAATTTTAGGAGCCGGACAAACTGACATGAACGGTGCTAAATGACAGGAAATCACCTATTTATGCAGCAAGATACAGCAGAAAGAGGATCTGTCCAAACGGGCATTAGTAACAAAGCAGCTGACTCCACAAGTACTTAACCGAAGTCATTTATTGGGGAAAGGAATAGGCCACTATGGTTTCCAAGTGGTTTATCAGAGCGAAGTTACTGAGACAGTTAAACTACCAGAAAAGTTTGAGGAAAACATGACTTCTGAAAAAACAGAACTGAGGAGAAGCTAAGTTAAATCAGCTGTATAAAGCTTCTGTGGTCAGCTACAATCTTTCTTGAAGGCCATAAAAGATGCAATTATTATTAAAATTGTAGCATCAGTTACTTCCTGTTTTAAAGGTGTTCTGCAAAAGTTATACTTGATTTATTAAGTATTCAAGTTTTGCACTATAACATGAAGGGAGATACCAATTAGGGTAGCTATATGCAATACCTAATTCTGAGAAGCCAGCTCTAACACAGTGAAAACAACCAAAACTCACATTTCAGTCATAACAACGAAAACAGAAAAGCTTGCAGACAAGGCATGCAGGAAAGATGTACAGGACAAGGCTTTTAGCCACTGCTTGAAGTTTCTTTTATCTCTCTTTCATGCGCTCTCTTTCATCACACGCACAATCTATTTATGAGTGGTTTCCACTCTAAACACACACACAGGCTTCCTCTTTACAACTTCCCTTTATTTTCCTTTTACTTAGTCTATGCCCAACATGTCTCACCAGCTCTTTTTGTTATTCACTATCACTACCTGTACCTGATATGAATGCAGGTAGTTCTAAGAGGTAAACACCATGCGTCACCTCAGCCAAGAAGTTTCAGTGATGCTGCCTCCAAAGAACAACAACAAAACCAGTAAAAATTACAACTTCTTCCTACCTTATTTCATGCAAACCCAAGTTAAGATCTTGGCCTGCACATTGTTTAAAGCAGTCTGAAACACTGTACAAGAGCAAGACATTCCCTGTCCCCTTCAAAAGGCCAGGAAGACATAGTTCAAATACATAATGCCAGTACAGTTCCACATTTATTCAAAAGATAGGAAGCCAGTGAACACCACAGGTGGGCAGAGTTAAAACAAAAATAACATGTATTAAGTCCTCCTCTGCCCACGTTCTTCAGTGCTTCCCCTGAAATTCTGATTTACAAGCAAAACTTTTAGAGCGAGCAGGATCCTTTTTCCTGTTTGTAAAGTTCTGGGAAGACAATTAGCATTAAACAAACAGAACAAAGATGAATGCAACAGACATCTAAAGTAACTGAATCACAAATGAATACTGCTCTCAAGAAATGGACAACCCAGCATAAACACAGGGTAATTACTTACCCTAGCACGTGTTCAAGAAGTTCCTAGTGCAGAGTCTGAGCTGCCTGACAATCCTAGGTTTTAGCAAATGTAAAGGTAACACTGACAGGAAACAATGCAGGGTGTAACACAGAAGGGATGCTGACTCTTTCACACTGAGTGGGAAAGAAAGCACCATAGGTCTCTTCTCAGAAGGGTCTAACTAGCATTCTTTGTACCAACTGAGTGCTAACCAGGATCAGGAAAATATTATGTGCTGGACAGAAAGAAAAATGGAAAATGGGAAAGGGATAAAAGTTAGGTCTTTGTGATCCAGCACTCTGCATTCTTGCCTTTTCAGCTGTATGACTTAACAGGCATCTTGTAAGTATGGTCCAAAAATAGAGTTGAGATAAAGCTGCGAGTTGAAAAGTGTGTGGTATGCTTCGTGTGGAGCCCCGACATAGGCCTCGAGGCATTTAAGTTACAGACAAGCAAAAATGCACAGACACAGATGAAACACACACATTTTAGGCTGCATACATTGCCTCTGGTTTTATCTTCCCACTGGCTAGGTCCATACACATCTTCCTTATGCTACTAATCACAACAGAAAGGGACTTTCTGTGTACATTATTTTGCTCCTTCTTTCCTTCAGTTAATACAGGCATTCAAAAAAGAGTCCTTTAATAGCTCACAACCAATAGCACTTAAAAACCTACTGAGGACAGAGAAGGTCAAATTTAACAGCCAAGAGCAAGGGGTAGGACAGAGATAGTGCTGCAGTTACAGCAATTTCAGAAGACCAGGAGAACTTGAGAAGTTGTAGGATAAAGACAGCAACTAAAAAACCAGGGTTTTATCAGTGAATAATGAAGGAAGAGTAAGATCAAAAAGAAGAGGACGAACCCTGCCAACAAATCTCCCCACAGTCCCCAGAGGCACAGCTGCACAGTAAGATCCTGCAGTGCTAGCAGAGCCCTTTGTCCCATTTTATCCAGTGCTCTTTTGTAAGCAGTGAGACAAGCTAGAAATACTACTTGCCTTTCAGAAAAACTGAATGCTCCCTTGAGTGAACTGGCCCTACAGACAAGTCTTCATTGGCTGGACCAGTCATAAAAAATTCTTGACAAAGGAGGAGGTCAAAACAAAAACAAGTTCCTAGCTGGCATATGGCTCCTCCTCACTATCATGTTACTTTAAGCTGAGCTTCTGCTTTCAAACAACTGACCTGGAACTAGTCCCTGCACTTTCTTCCTGGAAGTCTCCAAACAGATGTCTGCCTTCAGGGAGAGGGAAAAGAGAAGCATGCTTTGCTGAAGAAGCAGAGAGAGGACACGGTACAGAGACAGCAAAGCAAGAACATTTTGCTGAAGATGCTCTGCAGTCAGGGTCATTTTGTTCCCTGGAGGCCTCCTTAACAATCTTTACCATGGTTTTTATATTCAAGCTACATAAACTAAACACACCAACTCTTTCAATAAGATAATAGGCATTTTGCTTTATGTTCTATGTGCCAAAACGTAAAGCACGGCAAGTGTCAGCTTTAGAAAAGCTGACAGGACCTGTCAAGTCAGGGTTTGTAGTTTTCCAATGCAAAATCCTATGGGCATCACCGAATAACACACATAGGAGTGCTACTATCTATACAGATGCTGCCCTGAACTCAAGGACTAGAACACATCTGCAAAACAGGGCTCTGGGAACCAGCCTTCTGCTATTATAGAATCCAGTTTTATGTAACCTACAAAAGAGAGCAATGTCTTAATCATGAGCTTCACTCAAATGTTTAACCTAATTCTTTCTTGGCATGCCTTGCCCCCCCATAGCTGCCACTTCCTCAGTAAGTGTTCTGAGAAAATGACACAGACAACAAGCACTGAAGATCACTTCTGCAGAGACTGCAAGATTGCTGACAACACCTTTCATGTTCCCCCACATATACCAGTCATCCAACTAATTACAATCACAATTTTGCCAAAGTCTTCCCCTTGCATGTTCAAGAGAGCTAGTCTCTCACAATCAAAGTAGCAAGTTCCCTGCAGACTAGTGTGAATTGCAAAATAGAGAACCTTCTTAGTCTTCCTCTACACCAGAGTTGTTATTACTGTAGAGTGCATACTCTCACTTCCTCTGTGGACACGGATCAAGGAACTGTGTCTGCCTATTCCTGCATTGCATGTAATAATGTGCTTAGCTAAACCAGACTTAAGCAATAATACCTAAACCTGATTTTAAGCAAACAACAAAAAACCAAAACAACAAAATCAACCCACCCACAAACAATAAAACCACAAAAAAAAAAACCTCCCAAGACCAAACCAAAAAAGAAACCAAACAAAAACCCCAAAACAACCACCAAAACAAGAGAAACTAACACTTCTGCGAGCTGCCTCTTTGCTCTTATACCATTCATACCTAGCCAGCAGTTGCAGCCTTTACTATACAGGTGAAGAGGTAAAACTATCACTACAACTGTTTTCCAGAGCCTGAAGATAAGCCATTATATACTCAAAGATGTTCATTTACCAGTGGAGAGTCCTGAACCTTCCAAGGCACATAGTCACTGTGTTGGTACAGCACTGTGTGCAGTACTACTACTATGGCTTTAGAAGTCATACCAACTTACCTGAAGTTTCATAATGCATTTCTATTAAACTGCTCCATGTGCATTTTCATATCTGATTGCATTAATGTCCCTGTACACCAACACAAACTTTGCAACTGATAAGCTGAACCCCTCCTCCAAAATTTGGCCAGACTCAAAACTTCTTGAAGTTTTGCAGGGGGGTGGCCCTATAACTGCTTTTGTATTACTTTCAGAGGTGAAAAAGACTTAAAAAAGACAAAACAAAATAAAAACAAACAAACAAACAAACAAGCCCCAAACAGACAGTCCATACAACATCCCTAAAGATCAAAATAGAATTCCAAACACCACTTGTAGCTGTTAAGTGAAAAAAGAAGGCTGATTGGGAAAAGAAAGAGATGTCTTACTACAAAGCAACAGCATAGAGAGTTTGTACTAAACCATCTTGCAAATCTTAATCATATTAACTGTGAGCATAATAGTTCGATCAAAATAGCCTGATATTCAAACCAAACCTACCAGATGGAACAACTGGTACATTATGATTTTACAAGATGCTGGCCCAGGGATGCCCTGGGACCCAACCAAAGCTTGAGTTAATATCAAAAAGCTCAGCTCTGCATTCTCTTGACACTTTCACACGCAAAACAAAAACCTTAGTTCATATAAGGAGGATGTCTATTCACCATTTGAGCCACATGCCAATGCAACTACCCAACAATCTCAGCATAAAAGTTCCTACAAGAGATAAAACTGCAGTGCAACTCCAAGAGCAGACACTCACATCTATTGCATCTCTTTCAAATATGCGGAGCTGCAGGAACAGTTCAAGCTTGATCTTGCGTTCTTGAAAAAGTTCCTCCATCTGAGATTGGGCCTCATCCAGCTGCTGCAGGACTGTCTCTATGTGGTTGATAGAGCTGTTATGGGGGGTCTTGTTACTAGAGATGGCAGAATCCCTATTTAATGGAGAGAGAGGGAAAAGGAGGAGGAGGGGGGGAGAATTAAAAAAAAAAAGGTTTAAAAAAAAACCAAAAACCAAAAACCAAAATCAATAAAACATAAAATTTGGACACTGTATGTGACCACAAAATGAAGGCTGTTTCAGATAAGGCCAGTGCAAGCTGTATCACATGAAAGTTAAATCTGTACACCACTGTTAATAAAGGTCCAAAATATGTTTTTGTACTTGAAAAAACATTAGGAAATCAGAATAACTTCTTTTTTTGACTAATGCAACTAAGGCTTGACTAAGGACATTCTGTTTACAGGAAGAATAAAAGTTAAAAACAGAGATAAACCCTTTTATTGAATTAATACCAAGTGGCATATGATAACTATTTATATTACTGAACCTTCCTGCAATTAAAAAAAAAAAAATCAAAATTAGACAATAATAAAAACCCCATTACTTAATCTTTTACTTTAGCATAAAACCTGCAAATTCACATATAATATCAGCTCCTGACAAGGGGACATGTACCAGTGTAGCTGGGGCCCAAATTTATTTAGACTGCTACTGAATGAACAATCAAGTCTGAATGGACTGCAGACTGATGGCCTTGACAACAATAAAGTTACTCATCAGTCTGCAAAACAATTCCAAGTGTCTATTTTCAAAAAGACTGCAGCTCAGAACTCAGAATGCTGTAGAGCCCTGCATGTCAGACTACAAAGACATATGGCTGCTCCTATCAAAAAGGTAGCTTATGTAAACAAAATCTTCTTGTAGAGGTAGTGTTTATAAGCTGAGCTTCCTGTAAACAGAGGGTTAGACCA
>JASSUY010037663.1:0-51860 GCA_032466535.1 Forpus xanthops | reverse complement strand
AGGGTTAGACCATCAGTACAGCACGAAACATCGTTGCCCTAACATTTACCAGTTTTACTTATAGATCTTATATTGCCACCATCACCTCTACCCTCAAAACAGAAAGAGCTTCACAGAGTCAGATGTACATTAGAAGAGATTTAAATAAAAATTTCTTTTACCTTAGTTGTTGTATAAGATCTTCGCCTTCCTTTATGACATTGACTGTAACCTGCAGAGTGGTCTGTTGTTGTTGACCAAAGCGTTTAATTAGGTCTTGGACAGCCTCCACAGACTCGGCATAGACATCATCAAGCAGCTCTTTCTGTAGCTCTTCAAGCCATGTCCATAGCTAAAGGAAAAGGGGGAAAAAAATAAGAAAAAAAAACTTAAACCTCAGGATCAGGCAGTCACTATTTCAGATCAATCCCCCTGGACAAGAGGAAACAGACTGAGGTGGTGGAGAGAAACAGGATTTGCTTCTCTGCATAGAAAAATCCCATCCTCAATTTAATGAAAATGAGCCTTCGTTTCAAATAAGGTTTTCACTTCTTGGAAATACCAGGAAAGCTTTACCCGTGTTGCTAAGTCACCCTTTCTTTCCCATTTTCCTTCTAGAGTACTGAGTGTATCTGACTGAGCAGTCCACAGTTCATAGCGAGAATCCCATCTGCAGCTCTGTGAGAGTCCCTGGGAGGGAAATGCTATGGTAACACTCCCTGAGAGAAGGGAGGAAGGAAGGAAGGAAGGGAGATGTATTGTAGCCACCATCAAATTTACACTGCCAGGCTGACACACACACACAGACAACATAACGCTTTTCAGTGGCCTTCAAAAAAAGGAAAAAGGGCATTTCAGAAAACAAGATACAGAGACAAATCAGAGGGGAGAAGTTATTTTTCAATCATGATCTCTACAGCTATGCTGTTTACCCTCTTGATTTCAATTTCATACTATTACAACAAAAATGATAATTAACTCTAGCAGTTAATTCACATTTCCCCTTAACATGCACACAGTCCTGTTCAGAACTGCCCACACACCACAGCTTACACAAAACTCCCTTGGTACATGCTAGCTATATCTGTATTGGTAACTGGAATCCTACTGTGTTCTTTTCCACATTTTTATGAGACAAGCTATTGCATCCTAAGCTCCGTGTGAAAACCGTTCATCAGCAAACCATTAGCTATCTATTGTGCAACTGTTAAAAAACACTGCTGGAAGAGAGGGAACATGACTGTCTCTTGCAATAGTCCTATAAGCAGCACAGTGAAACAGCTACTCTCACAGGAAGCATTTAAACCGGATACCTCCTCTCTATTTTACCATCACATCCCGAATGCTGTGACTCCAAGACCAAGAATTAGAGTTTGGTTTTTATTCTGAAAGAATAACTCTGATCTGATTTAAAGTATTAAGGCATTTCGACTACATTTTAGTATTTATACTGTTCAGAGTTACAAATAGGCTTTGCTAACTTTAAACCTAATTAAAAGATTAACATAGTCAAAATACAGACAGGAAACAATCAAAACTGACTTAATCTCAAATGACAGAAAACCAAATTCTGTTTTATTTCTCGGCTTGACATTTTCGACAGAAACACGCATTTCATGCTGCCATTTCTATAATGTTCTGACAATAAAGGTTTCCTAACTACCAATGGAGCTACACTAAAACAGTAAATTCAGTTAAGTACTCTAGATCTTAATTGGTTCCTTTGAAGCTTTATTTTAAAAACAAATATAACACAAATGTTAGGTTTTGTACCTTAAGAGCCACACATGCCTCCTGGGGCAGCCTTTCAGTTAACTAAGCTATAAACTACATTTTCACAATTGGGAAGAATTAATGCCATTTCACCAGACTTTTATAGATCTATCATCACTACCCCACCTCCCCCAACTGAACTGCCTATTCATACACACTGTTATTCTGACTACTCATATGCTTTAAAGACAATGCCTGTCACAGATCTGAATGCAACTCCATAGCTGTAAATGCCACAAGCTCAAGCCACAGCAGTCTTTCTTATTAAAAGGAGCACAAATAAAACTGTACTTGCCACCATTCATTCCTGCATAACCCAATGCAGCATCCAGTTTTATGGTCTCCACCTCCATCTCCCAAATGCATACTTAGGAATGCAAATTTCACTTTGAGACAAATGAAGCTTAAAGAGCAAGAAGCCAGATAGTACAACCTGAAAACTTTACTCAGGTTTCAATGCCCAGAGGATATGTTTTTATTCCTCAGCTTATGAAGTCTGCATCTGGACTGTAATAATAAGGCACCATGTTAGAGACCTTCCAAGTGAGCTGGCGTGTACACACAACCAGTGCAACTTGCAACTGTGAAAATACACTTGAGAGTAACATCCTGTTGCTGCCTGCAGGTCTAACATGTTCAGTACTGGCTGAAATAATACCTCTCCACTCCATGCTTACTGCCGTCTCTATAAAAGGCTCAATATCCGAAGATGTTTATCACAGGCAAACTGGGATTAAAACCATTCTGAGCATCTTAAGACTGTATCAAGTTTGCTCCTTGGATCCATTACAAGCACCTGTACTGCAGCTCAACATAGGGCTAAAAACTACTTCCATTTTCTCCAATACATCTTTTGCAGCTAGGTTGCGACAGACCTGCAAAAGGGACACCTCACCTCTGCATTTCTTATGCTCCACATACGCTTCAGCCACTTCTACAACTGGGTGGAGAGGACCTGGCAGGAGCAATACAACTTGGAAATGTTGGGCTGGTGATGTACTGTGTGCGCAAATACTTCCCCTTACAGCTCACTCTGGGTGCTGGAGACCAAGCTAACACAGAAAAAAGCAGACCTTTCCCTCTTCATAGCCAGTTCAAAGCCACACCACCTGCCTAGAACAGAGAGACATAGGTACAAACACATCAAAGTGTTATGCTGACTGGCTTAGTGCTTGGTCAGCATGGCATGGCTGTGAGTATGGTATCTTGCCCCCCAAGGTACCAAAAGGCTCAAAACTACACTGTGTTTGCTAGTTCAATAGCTGAATTGCCCACTGTTTGGGAAACAAAAATATTTACCAATGTGCAGAAAGAGAAGGAGAGTAATTAGTATGCATTACTTGCCTAGCTGTGATTCATACACTGTTGAAAGTAGGGCAATCTAAGCCATTTCTGAGAACAGCCCTGTGACAGTTCCACAGCAAAAGTTACTCTAATACATTACCAAATAAACTTTTTATATTTTCCTACCAAGTAACTTTCTGACAAATAGCTTTAGCTCAAAATAATTTTGATGTTTATACACAGAAGTCAGAATAAAGTCACCACAGATGAACAAAGTTGTCAGGTTATTAAAGCTGGATAGAATTTCATACATTCTGCTGAGAGGAGTTTAATTTATAATGGGTAGTAACAGTCATCTGGCTTCTTTACGGCTTAAAACTAGAATGAGCTCTGGAAATACTGGAAATTACATAATTTGCCTTTACCCTGGGATACAGAAATATGGATGAAGACAGTACAAGGTTGCAAAGGCAAGCCAAAAGAAAGCGAACAGCTTACAGCAGGGTGGAACAGAGACTGGAGCTTACCCATACATGATCAGCAGTGCAGAACTACAGATTTTATCGTGCAGTGATTTTCTGAGGCAACATATTCCATAAGAGAGAGCCTGGCAACAAAAGTCCAGTGGGGGGAAAAAACCCACAAAGTTTTCATTATAAAACCATTAACTTTTTCTTCATGTTAACTTTTAAGCAACTTCCATGCATGTCTTTTTCTATTCTCTGTAAAAGAAGCAGCAGGAAGATCCCTAAACAAACCACCGAGTCCTGTGTCCTCAGAAAAAACTTCATCCAGCAGCAGCACAGCAGTAACATACAGTGAGAAAAGCACATAAAATAACTCAATCCAGTCACAGAAGGAGGCTCTTCTATTCTTTTCATCTGTTCTTCACATCTTATCAGAATAAAAATTGGAGAGGGAAATCAAACTCTTAATCCCTGACAGGCAAATGTTTCCCCCAGCAGAATTTTTTTCTTGACCTAAATTTAGCACAGACTACAAAACATCTGCTTGAATGAGCCTGCATCCTGTGCTACCTCTTTCCTAAGTTCTTGGGAGCATGCCATTAGTCACTGAGATGGTATTATTTTAATTGTCTGCAACATCCTGGAAGTTTCAGTATTTCCATCATGGGCCTCTATCCATTTAAGCCCCATCTCTGCAATCTCCTCAAAGACTGCATCTAAATAAGACCTTACTGTATTTTGCTGAATATAATCAGAGAAGAGTGATTTTTGAGTTAATACTTTATTCACATTAGGGCAAAATACCCATCCCACTCTTTCAAAATTTATTTTTCATTTTTGTAATAATGGCTTTTGGATATGTAGTCAGCCTTCTCAGCAGGCTAAGACACAAAACACACACGGATTCTGCATGTAAATCTGCCAATTCCTCCTTTTGCAACTTCCACCCAGCACATACGCTGCTGCAGTATGTTTATTACCATAGGCACAGTTGCTGAAGGAGCTATTACTTGTACAGGGCCAAATGTTGCAATAGTATTATTCCCTGACAAGTAGATCTGGGCATAGAAAGTGGCTGATGTTTGTGTGTCTGCCCATAAGGTTTGCCTTTCAGGACATCCAATGGGCAAAAATCGCATCTTTAAAAACAAACAGACAACAAAAACAAATCCAAAAAATGTTAACCTCCCTGGAGTTTGTCTTTCAGAGTCTTTCAGCAACATTTAAGATACTAAATGCATACATCTTTTTTTGAAAATTAGATCTAATTATCTTTACGAGCTTAAAATATCCCTATCTAATCTACAGATATAACAAAATCAATTTCCTATTTCAAACAAATTCACCCTTGAAGCATAACAAAGTTGCCCACATTTTCCTAAAATTACATCAATCCTGTTAGCATTTTTCCCATTTCTTAACTGAACAAGAGAAGTATGTCTATACCATAGTTTTACACAGTTCAAAGGCCTATTTCTGCCTCACTGCTCTCAAGCACTTAGTGAGAAGTGAAACATTATTTCAGTAACGTTTGGACTCAAATCTGATCCCTTTTTTCAAGTAAAGTAGCTACCAGTATTGAAAAAACAGAGAGGAAATTTGTGCAGGGTAACTGGATTTCAGCCCTACTGAACCAGTAAACTGCAAGACACTTTAGTGTGCTGCCAGGGAACGTGTTCCTCCTACCTCAGATTTAAAAACATTTCTTAACTCTCAGATTCACGATGACTGGCTTATCAAAGTACTGACCAGAGACAGCACAGAGAGCTGGGGTTGTTCAGCCTGTAGAACAAAAGGGAAACTTTAGAGCTGTTTTCCAGTACCTAAAGGGGGCCTACAAGAAATCTCAAGAGGGACATTTTACAAGGACAGGACAAGGGGGAATGGCTATAAACTGACACAGGGTAAGTTGAGATCAGATACCAGGAATAAATTCTTCACTCTGAGGGTGGTGAGGCACCAAAAGAAGTTGCCCAGAGAAGCTGTGGCTGCCCCATCCCTGGGAGTGTTCAAGGCCAGGTTGGATGGGGCCTGGAGCAACCTGGTCTAGTGGAGGGTGTCTCTGCCCATGGCAGAGGGGTTAGAACTAGATGACCTTTAAGGTCCCTTCCAACCCAAACCATTCTATGATTCATGCATTTTCGCTAGAACCACCACATTGAGCTGTGCTATAACAACACAATAAAAGAAGTTAGACGTGCACAGAAGCCCAAGGAACAGAGCATTCATGCTTAGATGGGGGCATCCAAAAGCTGCTGTGCTGCCTGGAAAGGGCACACAGAGAAGAGAGCAGCCATATTGTGACATTCAAATTTAACCTGTAGACCATCAGCACATAAGACTCAAATACTCAGGAGTGATGGGTAATTAGAAGTGCCACCTCAGGGTCCATGCTGGAATGAAATGAATGAAAAGCTGCATGAAGGTCTACCCTTCCATACTGGATGGACACATGCAATAGAAGGCGTATTTCTGGCAGTAAGTTGTAAGACAAAGCAAGACCATTATCAATAAGATTTATTGAATCAAATACATATGCATCATAGCTTGATATTAATGAATTAATAGTATTACGGACAGCCCAAGGCCTCCTCAGCCTTCTCATGTGCTGGCATTCTCCAAATAATGCAACATTTTGATTTCAGAGGACTCAGCTTCAGCAGCTTCACAGACCACTGTTTCATTAATTTGTTCAGGAACAGTGAGGCTTTGTATTTGAAATCTAGCCAATTCCACTTCCTTTTTCTTTGTTTCAGCCTCAGTCTATTCTGGTGCAAAGTTTAGTTTGAGTAAGATGAAAAAAAAAAAAAAGAAGATAGACATCTTCTAGTAACACCATTAAACATATTGCGCATACATGAGAAGCGCTCTGAGCTGTTTTATGATCAACTTGTCAGAATACACACAAAGGTTATATGCAAAAAGCCAACAGGCTCTTAAGAAATCATTCTCTTCCATATACAGTCGGCCTGCTCTGTATTCCCACAGCTGACTCCAGGAAAATATCTGTTGCTCTACTTTGGCACTACTACAAACACCTGGCTTGGCCATGATTTCAGCCTTCCCACTCATAGGTGCTGAGGGAACCATTTCAGAGAGAGTGTGTGTGTGTGTGTGTCTGTATCTGTGTATGGAAGAATGTGAATTCACACTAATATCCTATTAATTTCTACTTGGTGACAGATTTCACAGCAAAGTATCATGATTTTTGCCCTATATTTTGTACACAACCTTTTATGATAAGCACTTATTTTGGAAACATTTTACCTGTGCAACTTTTTTTTTTACCTTATCCTTCCCTACTGTTAAATGTCAAAAGTCACAAAAGCAGTAAGGGATTAACTGCCTTGCAAGGGTCAACAGTTTCAGTGTTCAGTTTCACTTATCCATCCTCAGGCTGGGAGCTTGCCAGAATGCAGTTTCAATGCAAAGATTTGGATGGGGATACAGCCCTAAACACTTTTACACCTTGCCAGCACATGGCTGAGCTTCATCACTTACTGAAAAATTTGTCTTACAGACTGAAATTTGTCACTGTTTTCATGGCAGATACAAATCAATATTCACTATCTTAAAAACGTAAAACCTAGTAATAGCGTGGAATCACAACTTACGTATAAGCAAGCAACTGATTTCCATGGATCACCATTAAGCAAAATGAGTAACAGTGAAACCATTACTTAATATCGTGTTTCTAGCTTCCCTGAATACATCCTTTTTTTCCCCCAACAAGAAATGTGGTCTACTGAGGTTAGTCTATGAGAAATCTGATAAGTTATATGTTGTTTTCTTATGTTTGTAAGCTACAGGGAGCTCTACCACCTTGTAACCACCTGGCTACAGAACTTCTGGAAACGTTAAAGACAGCCAGAATTTCCAATGTGCATCGTAACAGTCTGCTACACACACACTAAAGCAGCTGCTTTGTGTTCAGGAATAGCAAAAGTCTGTTACTTTCAGGACATGTCAAGCCGATCTATAGCTTTTGTAGCAAGCAAGCTGCCTCTGAAAGCAGAAACTGTGATTTACTAAGCGCAGACAGAGTAATGGTACTGTGCTGACACTGCAGGGCTGACACCTCCCAGGAAAGCTGGGAGAAGTTGCATACAAATTCTATGTGAAGCACACAGGTTATGTTTAAAGCTACACAGGAGAAGTAGAATTGGAACACTCTCATCCAGATGAAGAACATTTATTCAATATGAAGTATTTCTGAGGAAAAGAATAAAACACACCAAAACATCCTACTTCAAAAAAATCAAGGGATTGGACGGATATCAGAGCCACGTTCCAAAGCCTCAAAACAGCCAACTACATTAACAGCTTTTCTCAGCTTTGTGGCTCCCTCCAAATTGTCACCCATAAACATGGTTTTTATTTTTCATGCCTATTTTTAGACCAAGAAAACAAAAAAAAAACCTCACAAGAAATAAATTTCACCCTTAATACTTGAAGAGCAAGATATGTTGATGGTGTTTTGGTTTTCTGTTTGTTTAGGGGGATTTGTTGTTTGTTTGCTTGTTTTTTTTTAGCAACTAAAGCATCTCTTTCTGGTTCAACAACTAGCATATTAACCTACTACTTAAACTCCTCTCTTCACTAGCTAAGAGCAATTAATTTCTCACTCCCCCATACGGTAGAAAGGTTACGCGCTTACAGGTATGCACTAATTTATCAGTAACTTCCCACATCCTGCAGGAGAAAAGCAATTCTCCTGCCAACAAAGCACAGATGACTTTCAGGTTTAGGGCATTTTTATCTTCCATCTGCTTTGTGATGCCTTCTCAGCACTTCACATGCATGTTTGATAACAAACACGCTCTTGAAAACAAATCAGAATACAGAAAGCACAAAACAGATTTGAGCTTGCTATTTCACTGCACCTTAACCAAAGGACTAGTCTACTAAATATGAACCACGCTCACATCTATATTTTTAAATAGAAGGCAAATAAATAGATAAGACTTCCTCACATAAGTAAGTACTCTTTTTAATCTTCCTTGCTTTATTAGGTGTAAAGGCCAGCCACATGACAAACAAAAATCAACATTTGTACACCAGCCACAGTACCTTTTCCCCAAAAGTCCAGGCTGCAAAGAGGCTGCCATAGTAACTAACAACTGTGTGCACTTACAGGCTCACAGCAATATCCATTTTCCCAAAGAAATAAAGATAAATATCCTTTTTGGTTTTCCCCCAATATATTATTATCTAAGGGAGCAGTGGCAACATTCCAGCACATCTGGATCAGTGTCCCAGAATTACTCAACAGTGACTTGCACATGAGTCTGCTTTTTTTTTTATTTCTTCAAAACTCTTTCCTTGAAAATCATTTTATAGTCTCCATCTTCTATCACTAGAACGAACTGTATCCATTTAAATACCACTCCAGTCATTCTACGTAATGCAAATTAAAACAGGTAATGAAGAAATCTACAGAAACAGAGGATTGCTCCCATGCTTCACAACAGGTAATGGAACAGTGTAGCAAGGTAATGGAAGAGCACTATGTACTTGAGAAAAGTGCAACAAAAAGTTGCCCCCCAAAGAAGAGTTTAGGATACAGTATTTATGTTTTGCTTAAACAAGCAGAGCCCTGGAAGAATACTGGCAAGGAAGTATCTAACAGAAAACTGATGGGGGAGCTATGTAGTCATGTCTGGAGCTACAAAGTAATTAAATTCTGAACTCCTTCAAAGATCAACTCCCTTCTGCATTTGTTTCAAGTGCAAAGCAGATGTTTCATACACAAAAAACTCCCACCCTTATCCTCCACAAGGTTTTGCTGAAGAAGCTACTTTGAATACTATACTTCTCCACTGAACAAACCATTTCTCAGTGTAGGGTGAAAGGAAGGAAGACATCTGATATGCGTGATCCAGAAGCCTTTTAATATTTTCAATTAGTTTGAGCAGATAGAAGATTTAACATGAGCTCTAAACAGAAAGTAAGTAATGTACAGTTGTTGAAATTTGCCACTATCTTAACCTAAAATCCCCTATTGAAGTCATTATTCTTGCTCTAACCTATTCCAACCTCTCACATGAGCTTAGAAATTCATATGATCTATGTTCTGAACTGGAGCAGAACACTGATTTGGCTGAAAGTGTGTTTCATAGAAACATAGAATGGTTTGGGTTGGAAAGGACTTCAAGATCAACTAGTTCCAACCCCCTTGTCATGGGCATGGACACCTTCCACTACACCAGGTCACTCTAGGTCCTATCCCACCTGGCCTTGAACACTGGGGCATCCACAACTTCCTTGAGCATCCTGTTCCAAATTTCTTTTCCTGGTGTATTACTTCAGCCTTTGAAGAAGACTAAAAATTGCAAACATGAGACAAACCACTGTCATTATCAGGTAAGATATCTTTAGCTTGTGAAGAACTGTCAATATACAGAATCAAACAAAAATCAAGTGGCCTCTCTGAGAAGCAGGATTGCCTTAAGTAGCCTTGTGCTTCTGTCATGTGTTTCAGTCTCCTGCACTGTGTCAGCCTCACCCTGTGTTTGACAAATCCGTTAACTGTACTGGAGAGCTGGTTGGATTGAAAAACCAAAAACACAAGTGCACAGTACCTCTCCCCACAGTCCTGCCTTTTATCTGCATCACCTCCCTGATCTGACCCTCCCCCTTCCCTGTGACTGAACAAGCATGTGTACTTGCAGAAGAAAGGAGGTAGAAGCTGCTTTTGCTTGAAAGTAAAAACAAACAAACAAAAAAAAAAATTAAAAAAACCCAAAACAATCACCCTACCCGAGCCCCCAATCCACAGTGAATTATGAACCAAAGCTCATTGTATAGTAGCGGTTTCATGACTTCCTATGGCAAGGTTCTAACAATGAAAATAACATTGGACAACTAGTGGCTTAGTGTTATGACCAAATTTAGCAGCAGTTTTACCTCTTTAACATGAGTGTGAAAGGACACGGACATGTCCAGCAGGATCTTGCGCTGCTCCACACGCCTAACAAAATCCTGTATCCTGTCTTCGAGCTGATGAGCAGCTTGATAAATTTCCTCCGGGTCACACTCCCCCGTCTGAGCGAGCTGTTCAGCGGCTTCTAGGAGTTTATCTGCGTTGGTATATGTGTTCTGTAGAGAAATAAGTTCATTTCACAGGCTTAAGTGAAGGGAAATTCAGGGAGTGTATTATAAAGTCACTACACTAATGAAAATGAAAGGACAAAAAGGCCCTTGGAATGTATTTTTCTTTCATCTATTTTTTAAAGCAGTCAAATATTACTAAAGATTTTGTTGTATTTCTAGATACTTTTCAATTTAACTGCGCAAAAAATCATTCCTTGGCTCCTTATTTACATCTATTCAAACATCACCTCAGTCCAGAACTTTGGGAGCTTATTTATTCTTCCTTGGAATTAGTATTTTATATCCACAATTAGAATAAAGATCAGCCTAAGTGCCTAGTTACTTCAGTACTGGAAAAATCTCTACAGACATGGCCAGAAAACTTTTCAGATGGGTATTACTGGAGAGCTAAGAAAGTCCTAGCTGCTGGTAGGGATGCTTAATATCGAATCTGCATATCCAGCAGGAAGGTGGAAAGTGATCAGGCACAGAAGAATAAAATTTCTCTCCATCCTTACAGAAGAAAAGTATCCAAAATCCACGTGTCAAGTGGATCACCCATCATTTGTAGAACAGCAGCAACAGAGGAAAATTTAGAAGTCAGCTATGGCTAAGCGTTAGAGCTGAACAGCATCCCAATGCATCACAGGATTAACAAATGCAGATCAGCAGTCTTATTAAGAGACTTGGGTCAAAGCGGCAAACAGAATGAAGGAAATCTGGTACCCAATACACTTAGAAGAGCTATGGTCCAGAGAAGAAAGAGATGTTTTAACAACTCTTAGAGGGTAGAACTTCCAGTCTGCATCTATATCTTTCTCATTTACTCAAACACGGACTGATCCCAAACATTTGCTAAAATTTGGCTGCTCTTTCTGAACCTAGTCTTGGGTTTCCATGCCTTAGAATGGCTCCCAAAACAAACTCATCAAGCATAGAAGGACATTTACCTCTACAGCAAACAGACTGAAGCCAAGTCTACATTGAAGAAGCTCTGCTTGTAACTACATCAGGTCTCATGATAAGTTTGAACCATGGACTACAAAAAAAAAGAAATCTTGACAGCATAAACTGCGTCCTTCTCTTTTCCCTTCTGCCCTTCCAACCTCAATTACATCAGGCAGAAACACCATTTGCCAAGACAAATTAAGCTTATGCAAATGCACTTTTCTTTGCCGTAAATATAGTATCACACCACCAATTAACTTCATAATATCCCTCAAAGATAAATCCAAGCTTGGCCCTAAAACTCAACTAAGGGGCAGGAAATAAAAGCTCTCCTCCAGGATCTCAAGAAAATTACCAGGCAAGCCCAAGATAGATTACCTGACTCAGTGCAGCTTTCATATATTTGGCAAGGGAGTTCCTTCTTTATTATGACCTATTTATGTAAGGAATTAAATACATGCTGTTCTTTGATTTTGACTATGACCATCTTAGGTCCTCCATAAGCTTTTTAATTGCATGGACAAGTAGAAATCTCCTTCCCAGTTTCCCTGGGAAAGCCTGCAGAGACTAAGATAAACCTACACTTTTTAGTGGGGAGAGCACTAGTCAAGGCTCCAGATCACTGACTCAGGCCATGCTGGCCCAGAACACACTCTAATCTGTGCTTTGGTGTTTTGACTTCCATGGTTGCAGCTCACATGTGTTCAAGGAGCAAGGCTGAAGAGCCTTAAGGCACTCCTCAGACAACTACTTCATCAACCCAGAAAAAGCCACACCCAGCTGCAGATGGCTGAAACAGAAGTTTCCCATTTTAATGAAAACTTTATCTCACATGTGAAGCATTGTTTATGAATTCCAGGACTATCTTCCCCGTAACACAGGCCCAGGCACATCAGTTTTCTCTTTCTGTAAACTGGATGGTGAACTGTCTGTACTTACAAATGATCACAACCTGGATGCGGCTTCAAAAAGTTGCAATTCTCAAACCTTAACAGCAGACACATGCCTTATCACTAAAATTTCTCTTCCAAGTGGAGCTGAAATATAATATAAATATTTATCCTGGTAGATAATAGCTGTGTGTTGGAATAAATACTGTAACAAATAGGTGCACTGTACTAACTACTGCCCTTTCCAACTCTGTTTACTTCGGAACGATGCTTGGAGGAAAAGAAAAAAAATGTAGTAATGTTAAGATTTTGAAAATGTTTTGGTCCCAAGGGGCAGCCGCCAGTTAAAAACAGAAGGTTAGGCAGAATGAGCTGGAGTTCTCTCTTGAAGTTGTTTATACCGATTTCTTAACTGACAAAGGAGGCTTCACAGTGACAAATACACCATGAGAATTTTGAAACAGATTAACACTTCTTCAGAGTATGCTCATTAGCATACCCTCCCCAAATCCAGGGAAAGAATCAGCCTGGCAAGAGCTTTTAGTCATTCTATAGTCCATCCCCCTCACTGCAAGGTGGGATCAATTGTACTTGAGTCTTTAATAGATGCTCTTCTCCATAACACTGAAAGACCTTCCAAAGTGGCAAGTTTATCATGTACCCCAACAACATATCCTATTGCTTTCCTAGTCTTCCTGTTGAGAAACCGTCTCTTCATATTCTTCAGAAAAAAATGAACACTATTATTTTTCCAAAGCATATGAAGTGACACAATCATATAAAAGTCAAAGACTAAATTTAACAGACTAGTACAGAAATTAGTACTACTGACAATACAGCAGCAGAAGCGAGTCAGGGTATGGAGGAACTTCATTCAAATTGGAGTTTATTACACCACGGAGAGGGAAGAGAGACATACACAAGGATGGAGGAAGAATAACAGAGGTACACAAATCATTAAAGGCAGAGAAAATTAAGATAGATTACTATTAAATACAGTGGATGCTATCATGTGTAAGCATCAGACAACACACTTAAAATGAAAAAGCAGAAGTACTTTTAATCTAAGGAGCAATTAAATTGCATAACTCATTGCCACAGGATCTGGCATACATTCCAAGAGTGTAAGTGGGTTCAGAAAGTAGCTAGCCTAACTGAGGGAGGAAAGATCCATCAGTGACTACTAAAAACTGGTTCTAATGCATCGTTCAGTTCCAGACATCACATAGGCTCAGATGACTGGGAACGTAAAGGTAACTTTTAAGCATATGATCCCTTTTCTTTATGCATATGTTGATAGCCACAAGATACTCTAAGGCATTGTCCTTTACTTTGATGTATTGCAGCCACTCATGGGTAAAGTTAAGAACCAGTTTAAATACATATCATTCTTCTATAATCTTAAAGGAGGTGAGAACAGGTGGCCATAGGGAAATTATAGGTGTATTGAAATGAGGTTTGGAAGAATCTTTTTAGTGAATCTCCTGCATCAAGAAGACTTAAAGAATTCTTTTGCTCAGATATTGTCTGCACATGGTGAAAAGAACTTACCTGTAGAAAAAGAATTATAATTCTTGCCATACACCTTTTAGTTTTTTTGTGAATAGACTACAAACCAGACATTGATCATATTTGTAACTGGAAAATCTGACTTAGAATTTCATACAAAAATGCACAAGGAAGTACAATCATACTACTAATCTGCATCCAGTGCTTCTAAGCTGAGAATCTATGCACAGAAGTGAATTCGTTACATGAAGATTAGGAATCTTGAGACTTTGACTGAATGGTTTAATGGATACAAAGATAATCATGGAGAGAGGTAAAAAAAAGAAAGGGAAAAAAAATTAGGTAAGTATAAAGCAAACCGGACAGGCTTCACATGAAAACAGAAACACAATTTACAATAGTGGTGCAAGTCAAAGTATGTGTAGCTACCAAAACATAAGGAGGATTATTAGTCATCTGAGTTTTAACTACCTAGTGTTCCTGTAGTGGTAACAAGAAGTGTCAAATTAAGAGAAAAACACCCTCATTTCACACAAATTTTGAGTGAACAGTTTTTAAGCTCACAGCCCACTGACTCTGGAACATCTTTTGTATTCAAGACACAACGTATTTTACCATCTCTTTGAATGCTGCTGAGGAATTGGCACTTCACTGACATTAAAAAAGAATGAGGAAGGAAGCAGAAGGGAAGAAAGAAATTATATTTTTTGCTCCCCTCAAAATTAGGAGTTAGCCTTTGATCAGGAACACTTCAACACTACTGTTTGCTCCCTGCATCTGATAAAACACTGCCATGCCACCAACAATTCACTTCACACTGCTTCCTCTCAGCTTTTGACTGAGCTGACTAAAACCCCATGATTATGCCTAGGGTCTTATTTAAAAAAGAAGGCAACAACACACAACAAAAACTAACAACAACCCCAAACCAAAACATAAGACTTGGACCAACCAGAAATATAGGTAGAGAATAAATAAGCCAAAAGTTATTAATGCTTCAGTAAGGACCGCAGATTGCTGTCTTATACTTGAGCTTTATCTTCCTTACAACACCACCAACAAGAATGCCTTTTGAGGCCTGCTTACATTCAGCTGTAGAGTAGGTAAGAGAAACAACTCAGAGGGTGTGCCTCTCTTGGCAGCCACTACACATTCAAGAGTTACAGACATTAAAAAAAAAAAATACTTATTAGATCATCTTGTCCACCCTTCTGTCAGTGGAAGATAGCCCCTGTAGCACAGTTAAGCTCATCAACAAGTCTAAGTTTTCAGGATCTCCAAAACCAGAAATTCCACCCATCCCCTAAAGAGATAATTTTAAACTCTAGTAATGTTCAGTTTTAGGAAGTTTTTCCTAAGTATTTGCTTTACAGCTTTCTACTTTAAAGTATAATACAAATTAACAAGATGCTTTTTGAACAGTTTACATTCCACTAACAGTTCTACACACTTTGTTTCCTTTGATTACTCAAACTTTTTTCCTTTCTTTGTGCAAATAACACAGTATTAAGTGTAAGATCATTCAGGTTTTAAGTGTCTTACAGAAACAGATTCTTGCTTGTCTGACACAGAAAAGTAAGTATTTCCACATGAAGAATATTACAGATTTTACTAAAGATGAACTATTAGGCATGCACATGGAAAACCCAGCATGTATATATACAAAACTAAAGATGCTTATTATTTTGGAAAATGCTATAGAAAAATCAATATTGAGGAAGCTTTCTGAAGCTATCTGAAGTCCTCAGCCACTAGAGTGCTCTAAGGCCACATTTATAATAAAAATACAATTAAAAGCATAATCACCCATTAAACAGTCAATCTGTAAACAATCTTTTGATTCATTTGCTTTAGTAGGTGTCACTGCAGAATGCTGCATGTCACTTCAGAATTTTCTCATAATGTGTCTTCTGTTTCGACTGAAGGACCACTTTATCAACCCTACACTAATGAGCTTTTCCTTAACGAATCTTAGAGATGTTTACTCTTACCAATCATTAAGGCTGGACAGAAAGTGCACGTTACTAATGGGGAGGATTCTAACCTTCAGCTTCTCATGGGTTTTGTTCACCTCACGACCCCTTTTCAAGTCTGCCACCCAAACTAACTTCCTCTTGTTATGTTGCCCAAATTCCTTAGTATCTCTACTTATTTCAGCTTGAATCTTTTTCACAGCAAAGTATGTTCTGAAGTTCTATCATCAGTCCTGCTTCAGGCTAAAAAAAAAGTCTTGCTATGAAAAAAGTGTTTTTTCCTTTCCCCCCATAAGACTGTTGTGGGGATTTGAGAGCTGCCCAGTCTTAAAGTCAGAAATGAGGGCTATCAATCTCCATCCTCTCTTATGGGCCGCAAAAAAGCTTAAACCCTACAATCTCTTGGAACTGAGTTACTTTAAAAGGAGAGGTTTCACTCTTCTATGACTCAAACATTCAAAAGCATGGTTTTCAAGACAACAGCAGTAAATAATAGCAGCAGCAGCTGTTGGGCTTCAAGGCTCCCAACTCCGTGGAAGTTTGTCTTTTTCTCATTGAAGCTGAAGCACAAAGGAGAAATTAAATAAAAGCTTGCAACAGAAACAAAATAGTCCATTTTTAGAATTGAATTTTTTGTACCAGAGCTCCCTCTTCCCAGCCCATCGGTACCAATGCAAGAATTTTTCATTTATTTGAACGACAAGTGTACAGACCTTCATGTGATAGGTTTTACCTGCGCCACTTCTTCAAAGTCTTCATGGCGTTTCTGCAAAGCTCTAGCTCGATGCAGGGACTTTCCCACCCCAGTATGTTTGCTAAGAAAAGCCTCTCCATGGTTTTCAATCCAATCCAACACCTGCGGTAGAGACAGACACACACAAAAATTCTGAGTGAATTCACTGAATGTCACAACAAAAAGAAAACTATTCAAGAAACTAGGAAACTGTAAAGGGACTGAGTACAATGAACTGTAATGTTGGATACAATATAACATTGCCACTGAAGGACATTAAATATATCTCATTAACTTTCTCACGACAATAAATAGCTCAAACTAGCTAAATTGTATGATCTAACATTATATGTTTATACTAAAGCCTACCAAGGACAACCTTATTTTTATACATTCATCAGTTTGACAGTAATTTGATCCAAGTGGCTAGATCCCTTGTGAGGGTCTCACTCTAGAATCCGTTTATGCGTCCATCTGACATGTTTCTGCAATGTAACACAAATGGAGTTTGCACATTCCCCAAAAATGCTAGTGAATAACAGTGAATCATAGAATAGCTAGGGTTGGAAAGGACTGTAAGATCAGCTAGTTCAAACACTGAGTGATCCACCTATCAAATGAAGGTTTTTTTAATTGAGAAGTTGCTTCTCCTCCTACATATTAACTCAAGAAGAAAGATTCAGTAGTAGAATTAACTAACACAATTAGTTTAAATCATTATGAGATGAATGGTAATGTCTCCATTCAAAGCATATGAAGAGTTTTGTCCAAATTCTGAAGAAGCACCTCCTCAAAGCATCAAACAGACATGTTGCGTACTGCAAATTTTATATCTGAAAAAGTGAGGAATGAAAGGCATTTTAAGGACATTAAAGCTTCTACCACAATGACTTGGCTGACAGCTTTATAAATAATAAAAACTATACATGTAATTAGTTCCTACCAGTTAACACCAAGGATTACTGCACACATACCAAGTTTCTAATGAGTGAACAAACAAAAACATCTGGTCTCTCTCCAAACTAATACATATTAGCCATATCTTAATTCATTCATTAGCTAGCATGCATATGTTATTTAATTCTTTTAGAAAATACTCAGAGCTTCAAGAATGCTGTTCAGACTTAAACACAACTGTATACAAGCAATTTTCTTAAGTCAGCTAATAAGTTTCATACCGTACTTATGTAGTGCTGGAATACCTCACTTAAACAAAAAAGAATGCTGGAGATAAATGTTAAAACCCAAGTATTTTGTTTTTGTTTGAATATACCTGTCAAAAACCTGAAAATTTCTCTCCTTAGCTACTATTCTCCTCTACTCTGGTTTCTGAAATGAGGTGGGAGTTTTTTCCTTCCAGACTTGAGAACCGTTCCTGAAACATCACTCACGGCTACACTCAATACTCACGTAATCTCACACACTATTCCCATACAAAACACCCATGCTTTCTTTAGTAGAAAAATGTGGTGTGATTTTCTGAGTTATCATGACCCTTAGATTCTTTTCGGGTTTGCAAATTCTCTCCTACTGAATATCTTCAAAACAACAAACAATCCCTTAACACCACATAGTACAGCCATCTCAGATCACCAACACTTCACTACTTCTCTATATTCCAAGTTATGCAACATTTGTTTTTCCTAGTAACTTCTGCCAAGAGTATCATTGCACTTTAGGTCAATGGAAGGTTTCGTTTGCTTCTTTCAAGGGAAAGTATTGATCAGAGAAAGTAGAGTGAGAAGCAAACATGGCCTCACTTACCTGTAAAGTTTATATTACCAGTGCTTTTGACTAGTTTCAGGACATTATTCCTCTTTTCTCACTCTAATATAGCTAAAAAAGAAACGCGTTTGGATGACAGACTTAGCCTGGACTCTGGAGACTACTAACAGTTATAAGCTAACAAATGAAATCAACAACAAAATCTATCCCAGAAATCATGGGATGAAAAGCAGAAAGAAGCCCAGGGAAGAATGATTTTTGCTCAAAATAGTGCTCGGTAACTTCTCCAGAAAATTAATTGTCATAGAAATCCAGTACACAGATCATGACACAAACCAGTCAACTAGAGAAACATTGCTGCCCTTAGTGAAGTCTTATTAGTGGTCATACATTCTTACCTTGATTCTTAACAAACCAAGAAAGCACTCTCTAGTTAGGAATTTCACAGCACATACAGAGTCAAAGTTAAGGTATGCTTCCTGTAAAAGTGAGATCTTTCACATACCACTTTATCCAAAGAACAATGCCATTAGCTGGCACTGATAATAGATATTTTGCAACCTAATTTGATGCATTTACTTCATGGGAGAGGTAAGAGGTACAGAAACCATCATACAAAGTCACTCAGAACTCTTCTACTAATACAGAAAGCACAAAGAATTCACTCCGGTGATTCAGTAATATGAAGGCGTTTAAGAGGCTCAATACTTTTCCATGGAAGGGTGAATATTATTATCTTCCACTGTAACAAGTTGCTTTAACGATGCAATTAAGCTCTAACTGCAGTCTCAGCAGAACCACAGTTATGCCCAATATAGAATCTAGAAAAATGATTATTTTTCTAGCACCAGTACTGAGCAGATGATGGAAGAAACTACTATGGGAAAAATAGCTTCATTTTGAAAAAATCATTGCTCATGACTGTAAATTATATGGTTTGTATATGCTGCTGGCAGAAATAAATAACCTGATTTCTTGCAGATTCAACGTTCTCATTTTCACCAGTCTTTCATGCATTATTATCCAGACCTTACTACCCACCCCTTTATCTTCTTTGTACACACTCACTTTCCTGCTTCCCACCACTTACTTGGTGCTGGCATAACATTCAGAAGGGGAAGATGGAAATCTCTGCATTTCTAATCTTCGGGTAGTTAAACTGGAAACACTCTCTCCCGAAAAGAACTATTTTATAGTGGAACCGCCTTCAAAAACCACAAGGGAGTCACCCAGTGAAATCAGTATTACATTGATGCTGAGCAAGTAGCAAGCATTCTTGGACCACCCTTCATGAGTCAAGGCTGAAACAAGTGACTGTTACAACAAAAACTCTGATGGAGTCTTTGAGGGAGGCAGATCAAGGAAGCAGAAGCAGAACATTTATCCAGAACAGAGAAGAAACACTTTACCAGTACTGAACATAAAGACAGACTTAAAAATCTGAACAGTTTTCCAAAATGGAAATAATGCAAATGAAGTACTAACTCAACACAGTCAATTCCCTCCTCCAACTCAGCTGTCACTCATTTTAGCCTTCCATGAACTGATTTATTTCATTAACCCAATAGAAAAGTATGCCAGTAGAGTGGGGAAGGAGGAAATCACAGACTCATGCTGAAGGACCGGTTAACTTTGAGTGTACTTGGTTGCTTGCCACTGTATGCAGTTTAACTATAAACAGGGGAAGACATTCACACTTAAGTTTATTTTGAAGGAAAACAAACAAACAAACAAACAACCCAGAAAGGAAACCAAACCTACATTTAACTTTACAAACAATAATACAAACAACCCCACATTTTCATGCTAGTTTCTAAATCATGCTAAGTAATCTTAACTGAATTTTTTAAGGTTTGAGTAAGGACTAAAGAAGTCTGAGAGAATGTGTAAGCAAAAACAAAACTATTTGAAAAAGTTGCTTTGAAGCTCTATATAAACCATTCCAGAACTGACTTGAATATGTATTTAACCAATACCTCAAACCCAAGTAATTTTATGCACTGAATGGTATAAAAAAAAATCCGTTTAAAAAGTTAACATTTCTCAGGTAAATTAGATGATTTGTTAAGGTTCTGGGTTTGTTTTGCAAGAATAGAGTCCTTATTATTCAAGATCACTTTTTTTCCCTGATGGATTCTCAAAGCCAAGTAAGCCACAGTCTTCCAAAGGAAGGCTGTTCCAGGAAAATACCATTATGTGCTTGCCGTTATCTTGAAGTAACCTCCTCCCTGCTATTAATTTGTCTGGTTAATCTGTCACTGTCTTACAGCATCATCTGCACTGAAACGTAAGTATGAAAAGTTGTATTACAAAAGGAAACATTAACCACAGTTCACATTGTGATTCATAAGGCACTTCCCAAAATACACCAATATCTGAAATTTAAGTAACATAACAAGCTATACTTCCACATGCAACATTCCAGAAGCCTCCAGCATAGACTTTAACTGCCATTACAGGATAAACCAAAGGACAACCCCATCTCTGGGAGTGGTAACTACTGGATATTAATTAAGGGAAGGGCTTAGGAACATGGCAAGCAGAGGCAACAGTGCTATACGTAAGATCTAGCTGGAAATGAAAAGTGGCTGATAAAGAGATGTATTAGCACCAAACCATAGCTTCAAATTGTCAAAAGGATATCTTGCTATCTTAATATAAGGTCTGCCTTGCAAAGTATACAAAGAAATCACAGGCATAAACTGGAAGAAGTTTCTCCAACCAGTAGGTAAAGATATGTTCTAAATAATGAGTCCAGATGGTTTAACCTTCTTGAGCCAATTGGTTCATACTGAAAACTTCTGGTATATACTTGCAATCTACATGCATGATTTGGGTAACACACTCTTGGTACTAGAAGTTAAAAAAGTAGGTAAAGGTGTCTAGTTTGCTGTTTTCAAACTTGTGAGTATTTGATGCTAAATGCACCTGTTCCAAGGGCTAGCAGGTCTCATACAGAGAAGGAACATTCAGCTTCTGACTGAAGAACCTGGTGGTGACTCTACAATGACTTTAGCCTAATAAAGGGTTATTTACCAACTTCGAAGAACAAAGCAGTCTCAGAGCTAACTCCTCCCCTCTGAGAAGCAGAAAATGAATATTACCTACAGACATTTTGCAATTTCCAAAATAATAAATTCAAAGAGTAGCAACAGCACAGTAAGCCTGAAGCTTTTAATGAACATTGTCCCCTGGTAAATACACTGCTGACAGCCTGGTTTACAGGCCTAGAATTTATATTACGTATTTGGCAAATAATCTCAGGAGATTATTTGGTGTAGGTTGCCTATGCAGGTCCTACTTGAATTCAAACTAGAGAAGTAAGTTCCAAGATCCATTCTGCACCTGTTGGCACTGGGCTGCCACTGACAGGACCTGCATTTTTCCCTGCGAGAAGCAAACCAGTGTGTTAATTTCAGCTTCAGAAGATTCTTTATGAAACCTTTTAAATTTAAGAGGTAATTTGTGGATTGTGACTCATCAGTTTTGAAAAATACCCTTCAATGCAAGTACAAACACCGGACCCTCCTGACAAGCTACTGTTATGTAAGTATCCTTATGAACAGCCTCTGGGATCTATACAATGGTATAATAGTGCTTCCAGTTTGGTTCTCTATGCTCCTTCTGACTCTTCATAATGTTGACTCTGCTTCCTTTATTTTTTTTCCAACTAACATTTTCCACACCTTTCTGCATCCTTCATCACACCAGTTTTGAGAAATTAACTGCCTATCTTTCATTATATCTCTTTTTACACCAAAAAATAAGTAATAAAGTTTTAACAATTTTACACTGTCAGGAAGTAATCTTATTTGTCATTTTTACACCTCTTTAGTATACTACACTCAGGTTTTAAGGAAACTTCACAAAGTAGGTTAAGTATCGTTAGGGATTTGAAACTAAGAATTGGTATAAAATAACACTTTTTGCATGTTACCCTTACAAATCTTTCTGACAGGGAGTCCAGAATTTTACCTGCACTGTGAATGTCAGCTCAGAACAGCTGCCTATAATGAAAATCTCTTCCATCTTATCTACTTAAAAAATTTATTTAAAAAAACCAAAAAAACAAAAAAACAGAAAACAAACAACCCAAACCTTAAGAAGGTCTATCTTACAAATACAATTCCTACATTTAACAGCCAATAACCTCTGATAACACACAGAACATGGAATCAGTCAGTTATTCCATGCAACTATTAAAATGTTGGATGAAAGAATATGCGGTTTAGCAATCAAAACCCACCTGTCAATGCAATCAGCTTCAAATCTCAGGCTGACAGAGTACAAAGGCATTTAAGCAACAACAAACAAAACCTACCTGTTGAACATCCTGTTGAAAAACACAGAGCTGAAGCCGCTGGTGCAAACGGACCTTTCGATGCTGCCAAATATTTTCCAGTTGGCGCTGGTGGTGCAGTACCTCATGGATGACATCCAGAACATGATGAACTGCTTTTGAGTAGTTGGCAGAAGCGGTGAGGGAATCAGAACTCCCAGGAGTCAAAGGTCTCTGAAGTTTGTCAAGCAGTGACTTTCCATCTTGGCTCACCTGACCACCAGAAAGGATGAAGAATTACTTGCCTTGCCAGAAATTTGTCTTAATCTTACTTAATTTCCCACCCATTCTCTTCATTTTAGAGGTTTTTAAGAACTCAGGAAGCACCATTAAATAATTTTTTATTTCAGGCATGATTACATGCAGCTGTTACAGGAAACAAAAAAATATCCCAAAAAATTAACCAACAAAATACATAACATATTTCTCTCCCTATGTAAGATGGTAACTTTAAGAAGCAGCAGTCCACATAATAGCCTACATTTATATTTTTCAGTTACCTGAAGAGTAGTTTTCCTTAAAATGTTCTGTTTGTTTTTCTTTAAACAGATCAAGTACAACTTAGAATAAATGTTATTCAGCTCTTTCTGTAGTCAACAAAGCACCTAAAATTAAGCATTTCCTCAGAGTTATCCTTCCAGGAACACATCTCTTTTCATTTGCAGTAAAGGTGAACAGAGAGGTTATTTTCTATGGGTAAAAACGAATTTGATGAATACACTTAGACCAACAGATATAACCTTAGGATGTGATTTGATCTGACAATTACAACTTCTTAATTATTGCTGTTACTGGCAAACCAGAGACAGACTGTTGTTACGGCAAACTTAATCCTGATTAAATCACTTAAAACCTTTTCATGAGCACAGAAAGATACTCTTTTCCAAAATGTGTTCAACTACTGATGCTGACAAGAAACATAAGTCATTTCTAATCCTCGTCTTCTCTGATTCAAACTACAGCAAAAATACTCAGATAAGAAAAAAAGCAATAATCCTATCTTTCTGGTCACTATTAATATTTAGTACTTGCTAAGGATGTTGAAAGCACTTCCCACTGGTGTTTTATTCTGTCACATTTAGCATGAAGCTCAGAAAACTGTTATAACTCAGCAACATTCAGTTATTTGTAAAGACCTTTCCTAACAGCTCATCTAACAGGCAGGAGAGATTCATCCAAAACAACATGAATGGAGTATAAACAATAGTTTGAATCCATCAAATCAACACCATGCCAGAAACTGAAAGTTTGTCAAGATCTTCCCCCAGTGGCTATTTTCAACAGCTTTCATTAAATCTAGGTGCATTTTAAATTTGCTGTTCAGTAGTCAAACAGATCTGAATAAAAATTATTTTCTAATAATTAGTTTGCAAGTGAGTTTATTTCTCAATACCAATTCAAGCTCTTCCATTTCTCTTATAAGTATCAATACAAAGAATGAAGATGCTTGGAAAAGTAGCTCCTATAAAGTCAAGTCAGGCAAAAAAAAAAAGTATAGTCTGTAGTAGTTGTAATGAAGATGACTTTTGTTTTCTGTGTTCAAGACAATTATCTAGTATAAGCCTTTCAAATATTTCAAGATAATGGACTTCAATTATCTATCCAGAGTTCATAAAATTCAGGGGAAAGAAAAATAATTGTGACAGCCCCTTGATCTAATTAGTTTATTAGCTTTACAAACACGATTATGCACATTTCTTTGGAATTCACACAGTAAAGTTCTCTTCCTTCTGAGCATTTGACTACCTTAGGATTTCTGCAAGATACATAACTTCATTTACATATGTACTTTATTTAAGGCAGGGCTCTTAGATTTCCAAGCACACAGGTTACCTAAGCTTGTAAGCTAGTAAGTTACTTTTCTAGTAATATACAGTAATTACCCTCAGTAAAATCAGACTGCCTAGTCTTAAAAGCATTTACTCTAAAAATTACTGTCTTCTACTTCACAACCAAGTCATGTTGTCAAGACACTGTAATCTAAAAGGAATGACAAAGTATTGTAATTTCCAGTGTTCTCCTCTCTCTCCCCCCTCTGTTCATTCATCATAAAGCTAAAGGAGTTCCATGCTGTAACATAAATGAAGTCATACAAGTAATAATGACAAGCAATAGTTCTGTAATATTGTTTACACAGAAAGACAACTCCATCAATCTTCAAAAAGGAACGTGTGTTCAAATAAGGCAAAATAAAACCTTCTGTCCAGAGAAGGAACATGACTTGTAACATACAAATGCAACTATTTTTTCTGTACCAATCCTGGTTCCTAAAGACAAAGGTATTGCTTTAACAGAAGGGGAAAAGTAATGACCCGAAATCAGAGGAAAGGCATATAAACTTATGTGGGGGGTTTTGACTGGTTGTGGTTTGAGGCCTTTCTTTTTTGTTGACTAGCATCAATGAAGATTTAGTTAAAATTTCTCCCATGGTCAAATGCCACAGCTTTGAAATCCTAAACAAATGTTCAAGGTTTGCCAGAGCAATTCTATAATCTACCTATCCAGTTAATTTTCATTATACATCACCAGGAAGCAAAAAGTATTTAACATGGAAATCCACAGCACTTATTTACACTTAACAGCAGGCTCCAATCCAGTTACATCCCTGATAAAAAAAAAAAATATAAATCAACCCCCACCCAAAAAAAAAAAAAGAAATCCCACTATTTTACCTTCAAGGTTTTAAAACCATTATTCTGAAGAGCCTCAGCCTTCTTATCCCTCACTGCACTCTCATGAAGCATGCACCTCAAATTGCCTCTCCTCACATAAATGTACTAAAAATGTGCTACTCTCTGTTCCTTGTTCTACAAAGGGATCCTCTGAATGAATAGAGCTTATAATGAAGAAGAGAAACCTTCCTACTAAACATGCTCTCAAGAATGAGTTAAAAGAGGTATGGGCAGTAAGATCAGACGTTTTATCACCAGAGGTGTGCTTTAGTATGTTGTTAGATCCGTTGACAGAGGAAGATATAAGGAATGGGGACATCTGTATTTTATACAAAAGACAGCAGCTTGTGAACTCTGAACATCTGACTCATAGTAATGAAGTTTGTGCAGGCCTTAAGATAGCAGGTATTAAAAAAACCCTGATTTGATACACTAACAATAGGACTGATTATCAGCACTAATACTACCTTCCTTTACTACTAAATGAAATGTGACCAGACTTACGATCCACTTGCATAACAGAGCTGGTTGATGAGACAGTAGTATTATCTATAATGTAACGTATAAACCACAACCATTAATTCAATCCTACATGACCTCCTTTTAAAAGGAGGTACAAACTGTAGACTAAGCTATTCTGTGGCCACTGATCATTTTTTACCATGATTTGATAAAATACATAATTTTATGCAACTTTCATGAGAACAGAAATTGCTTTATTTAACACAGAATAAATTCAGTCTAATTTAACAGGAAAAAATTGTTTTATCATGTGTTGAGAACAACACTGGCAAAAGAAAACACAAAAAGCTCAACAGGAAATACACAAAATGCTTGTTAGCTACTAGTGAAGTCAATACACAATTGATTTCTCATTTTAATTAACTAAAGCACTTGAAAGAACATCTGGAACAATGGAAACTTCAGTCATTGCTTTCTAGGCCACCTTTAGAATATGCATTTTATCTTAAGTTGTAAATATAACCATTAGAAATACTGAGAAATATTACTTCATTGCATGCAGAACCCAAGATGAGAGCAGCAGCATAAAATATGCTAATCTTACAAATGCTGACTACAGAGCTGCTTGGCTTATTTAAGTGTCTTTAAAGTTGGCAGAACTAAGTATATTACCCTACAGGCTGTCAAGTGACATCCTTTGACGGTTAAGCATTTTTGTGAGGCAATTTTAGAGCAGGAATTTTGAAGCACACTTAAAGCAATCCATGCCAACACATTACTATCCCAAAGAATAGCTAGCTTCCCTTCAAATAAGTGCTTTAAAGATAGTGCAATTCTGCTATTGGAAGGTAGTAGTATACAAATGTGAATGAAAACATACATAGTATACTGTATGGTTCCATCTTGCCTTTTAAATTTCTTTCAGAAGTTTAAGGGGAAGACTTACCACTTAACTTTTGAACAGCAGTATCAACGTACAGAATACTAAATTAAAAAAGAAGCCTCGCACTTGAATTTCCAACTAATGCACTATGCAACAAGTGATGTCCCTTCATGATCCAAACTTAATATTACACCATTTTCAACAACCCAAGGAAACAAGCAAGACACTTACCTCAGAATAAGCCAAAGTAATATGCTCATATATCCCTTGATGATGGTGGATAGCATCCTCTAAATCTTGCAGTTCTGAGGGAAGCTCCACCTCACCACAAGCTTTACACCACGAGTCCACGTTGCTCATGTACTGCAACAGAGAAAAAGCTTTCTCTTGATTTTGGGTTCTATCAATAAGTGTCATATGTTGGTAATTACTGACTGGTAATTATTCAGTGGCAGACACCTTTGTGACAGCCACTGAAAAAAATTTTATTTATTTTTTTGAAAAGTTTCATGTATTTCTCTATGAACTAACCAAAATGAAGATTATATCAGAATAGAAATAAATATTCAAGTCTGACCATACTTGTGCTTTTAGGCGTATGGAACTCTTTAAGCCATTCACAGACAGGCAGGCTTGGTTGTACGTGGACACCTTTCAGAACCAATTAAACTGTTGGCAATACTGATGCTTCCATGTTCACTCTTGCTCCTTTTTTTGATGTAGCAGCTAAAGAAAACTTTACTTCACCTTGCACCTCCATTTCAAATTCATGAAAGACAGTTAAAGTGCTCTCTATGCAAAGAAGTAAAATATGCTACAAACTTTCAAGTCCAGATCCTCAGCTCTTAGGCACCAACTCCCTGCTCAGATACTCATGGTGTCATGAAGTATCACTTCACCTTTTCAAAATCCTCAAAGAAAATGGAATTTACTTTGCATGCGTGTGTACACATACCCAAAAAAATTAATGGTGAACCATTCACTGCAATACTTCAATAGTTGTCTTTTGCTGGAAAGACATTATCAAGAAAGCAAAGCAGTATTACAGCACAAAAAATTCACACCTCTGTCCCCAAAGACTAGCTTTTACACCCAGGGAAGCACTAAATCCATTTGGTAAGCTACTACAGCAGCAAACATGTAAGGGATTTACAACTTAAGCAAAGGTCTCTTAGGACTAACACTGAACTTTAAGCACACAGCTGTGGCAGCATAGCTGCCCAAAGTCAAGTCTTTCAGGGGAAATTAAGGATACTGCAACAGAATCTCTTCTGCAGACAATTTAAGTTATCACTGAAGCTTGAGCTGTCTTGACAGACAAGAAACTGCCATCATAACTGTATGCACAGCAGAAGTTCTGTCAACTTATTTTTGACAGGTAGGGGGCATGAATTTTATACCCTTATGCTAGGAAAGAGGAAAAATAATGTTTTTCTAGGAGCTTTCATAGCTGTTCAACTTAGTACAGTCAGACACATGTGGTATTCGTAAATTAAATTTGTCTTCCATTCATGTAATGTTCAAGTTTCAAAGTTTTAAGAGACCAAGCCATTTCTCTCATCATATGTACCCTAATTCCTGGAGCACATGTAGTCTTTTGAGGAAAAAGTAATCTACAGACCACTTCTGGTACTCCATTACTGTTTGAAAACCAGAAGAGTGATAGAATACTTAACTCTAAGATACTTCTGTAATCTTCATTTCATCAAGGGGTAGCCTTAAAAATCTCTAATGTTAAGCACTGAAAATTAAAAGAAGCTCCATGTGGGACCTCTTGCACAAGCCAGGCACTGGTATCTGGGTGCAGCCTTCACTGCATCTGACAGTAGACAGCGACACTTACCTAACACTGGCAAGGGAACACATGCATTCAAGGAGGGCACATTATTTCTTTGGCTGCTTATTTTTTAATCATCTTTTTATGTAGGTCAAGCATCAACAGTCTCTATAGGGGTCATTCCTCTCATTCCAAGCCCTCTTTTGCTTGAACTCACTCTCCACTGTTAATGAAACAGCTAACATATCAGAGTCAGGAGTCTTACAAAACAACTAGGACAATCCATCACAGTTAATCATAAAATAAAAACTGCAGAAGAAGCAATTAAAATTAAATTAATCCCAGCAAAGGCTGAACTATTTTCTTACTCTTTTCTTCTCTTTCCTCCTGTTTACAACTTACATTGAGTGTTAAAGAAGGTAACATTGACTCTTAGCACAGCTGCACAGCACATATACAAAATTTAGTCCCCTGATTTCTGATGAGTATCATTTTCTTATGAAAAAGAACAGTATTTGAGTCAGGATATACCAGTCTGTTCATGTTTCACCATCTCTCTTACACGTATGGCTGACAGTGCTTAAATGTAAACCTCAATAACGCAAGCAATTAGAAAAGCATCAATACCGATAAAGGTACCACACTGGATCTTACCAAACACTTCAAGCTGGTTGGTAACCTTTATATCAGAAAACAATTCCTTTATCTCCTTTTTATGTTGCTTTTCTGTAAAACCTGCTAAAAATACTTATGATAGTGGCATTAGTTTATATACTTTACCTTAGTAATCTAATGCTAGTCAAACGATGTTGCTAATGCGATGAAAAGCAATGTGTATTCGCATCTAAATAAGTTCACATTTCTAAGTTGAATGTATGTGTATTAGAAATCATGAAAGAAACTTCTTAAACTGTGCTGCCTCTCTGTTTTTTTGCAGTTTTCAACTCGCAAGTGGTTTCTTCATTTATTCCAAATTAAATCTGTATCAGATGAGACCTTCTCTTGGATCCAGTTTAGCAAAGCAAATGTGAAGAAAAGTATCCACAGCAGTCATACAGCATACCTGAGCTTCAATCAGACATAATGATCCAAGAACCTCTGCTCCCCAAATTCACCAGAGATGTACAGAGGAGACAATCTATATTATCAGTGGGTGACTCAACAGCACATACACAGGAACTCCTTCAGAACTGAATTCCCTTCAGGGGAAAACAAGCTTTCACCATCAAGACTATTAACTCAGGGATATTTATTCCTATTTCCCCTACATATACTTCTTCTCTGGCAGTTACACATGGTTAACTACTTAATTAAAATAATTGGTATAGGCCTAAAGCTAAAATTTTTGTTTAATATAGAAGGAATCTCTTAAGGGATACTAAGTAAACATATCCCACACAATTTCAGTTTCAGAAGACAGTTAATTATACTCTCAACTTTCAGGCCAGTTCAACTTAGTTTTCTGTTAGTAATTACTATGAGTTAAATCTTGACATTCAAGGACTGACTGGGGTGGAGTGGTAAGGATAATAGATCAACTGATGCTTTCTGGACGCAGGAAAGGCATTACGTCAATATTGATTGTACTAAATGTTTTCCTTTCAACTTAAAAGCTTCTTATAGTTATGCATTCATGTCCACTTCATTTTCATTGATACAGCGAATTTGGCTAAGTTTCATCTTGCACTGATATGGTCAAGGTGTTTTGTGGAGAATATATGGGCAATGGCTGCCCTGAAACATTTTTTTGTTTGAGTATCAGCTGAAATTGGCAGAAATATTTCTGTCTTTCTTGTCAATCTTTTCAATTACTCTCTTGTACTTCTATTTAAATCAATAGCAAACAGTACCACCCATCATTTCAACACAGAAACTTTTGTTCACTAACCTGTTCAGCTTTCTGATGGAAGATGGAGGACATATCCAGTAACGTGCTCCGTTCGTCCAAGGCTGCAGCAAATGCCTTCCACTCTTGCTCCAGCTGACTAGCAATCTGTTTTATTTGCTGTGAAGCATAATGGCCAGACTCAACCAGGCGATTTGCTACTGACATGATGCGGTTTATGTTTACATACACATTCTATGGAGAAGAAGGAGAGAAAAATCAGTGGAAGTTAACAGACCACTTAAATACAGAGGTAAATTTTTACTAAACTCTTGTTTATTACAGTACTGCTTATAGACTAGATTTATTTGCCAGGTGTGCACACAGCTAACTTTGGAATTTAAGCATATAATATATTATCCTATCTGTATTATTGACAAGGGGAAAGTACAACTTGAAATAGCAAGAGCCTCAAGGTAATGTTAAGTGGTCAGCTTAAACAACATATTATATGAAGACCCACTATTACAGTGGAAAGGAAAAGCTAATTGTATTTTACAACAGCCTCAATAGGAATGTTTACAGATGTTCAAGTCAAGACATTCAGACACACAAATTAGGAAAATTGAAGTACAACTAGTAAACATCTGATCTATCCATGATATGCATGTGTGCAACATCACTACACAAATCTTTACATCAACTATGAAAGTATTTCTACTTCTTAAGTATCAAAATACAGCACTCTGAGCTCTAAGAAGTTCAACAGCTTTTTTTATAATTTTCCTCCTATTATATTGCCTCCGAGCTAACACTGAAAACTAGACAAATAAGGCCAAAGATTAGAAAGATTCTCTATCATATCAGCATTACTCATTGATGGCTCTTAATCACCCTAATTTTCAATCAAGAGTTTCTGCTTCCCGCAAAGCCAGGAACAAGAACAACTTCACCACCACAAGGTAGCTCCTCCAGAGCTGCATGCATGTAACACTGACACTTTTTTCAATTGTGCTGACTCTCATACACCTAGAATGAAGTTCTTAGAATCACAGCATGGTTGAGGTTGAAGATCATGTAGTCTACCCGCCCTGCTCAAAGTAGATTCAATCAGAGCAGGTTGCTGAGGGTCATGTCCAATGGAGTGTGGGGAATCTCTGAGGATGGAGAGATCACAATCTCTGCGCAATATGTTCCAGTGCTTCTTATGTTTAAATGGAATTTCTTGTATTTCTACTTGTGCCATTTACCTCTTGTTCTGTTACTGAATTCCATGGAGAAAAGTCTGGTTCTATCTTCTTTACTCTTTCCCTTTAGATATTTACGTTTTTATGCAAAACCCCTCTCTAAGCCTTCCTTTATCTGGGGTAACCAGTCTCAGCTCTCTCAGCCTCTCTTTGTACGACACAAGCATGCCATGCAGGGGCTTTAAAGAAGCAGCATGGTGACTTCTCAGAAAGGGAACAAGAGCTTTCCACATAATGCTGTCTGTAGGGACATTCTAGTTTGTGCATGTACACATGCAGCAAGCCCAGTTTAGCCCTGTTTTGGATTACAATGCTCTTTTTGTTCATATCACAGCAGACCCTATACTTGCCAAATGTCTTTGTTTCAGCTGTAACAGTTATTTTTCTTCCTAGCAGCTGGTACATTGCTGTGTTTTGGCTTTAGTCTGAGATCAACCCAGTCCACCACTTCACACTCGAATGTTGGTCCTCTTCTCCCTCTCCATCATTCTTAACCTAAAGGTCTTCTTACCAGGTTGTCTGGCCTGTTGGCAAAAGCCCTTTTGCCTCACTTAGTCAAATAGTAGTCCTCGATCCTCAGAGAGACAGACGCATGGCTGCAGAAACCAAGACTGTTGACAACATCAGCTACGTAAACACTTGTTGACCTGCACGATCCATCTAAGCTATGACCAACAGGATTGAGAAGAAAACCACCTAGACTCCCACGCCCTTGGACCACTGCCTCTGGAGTCATGCATTCACATTTGAGATTTTCCAGACCACCCCTGGCAGTATTTCTGGGACCTACATCGAAGAGCAGCAGGGGACAATAGTCTGAGGTCTAGACAAATCTGAATCCCCAGCAAGCTTCTACAGAGAATGACTCAGGTTGGTAGACGGGAGTCTCTGTTCCCTGCAGAAGGAAGTTGTCCATTATCACTTGCCTCTTCCTTTTGGTGTTCCTGTGCAGTCCAAACTCAGATATCACAGATGCTTTATTTGACAGCTCCCAGCTCCTCATCAGCCATAAGGTCAGTGAACCTATTCAGTAGCTGCAAATCTTCAAGTGATGCAGAAATGCTCTTCCTAGTGCTGAAAGTCATTATCTTTCAACCTTCAAGGTCATGGGAGTCTCCACTTCCTAAATAGACAGGCAGAGACTCTGCCTCACCCTTCTCTCTTTAGTACAGTTGGTGGTTTGGGCTCTTGAAGCTGCAGTGCTGGAAAAGATCTGGTCAATCTCTTTATCATTATCTCTGATGATGTGCAGACTGTTAACCTCCCCCTGCAGCTCCTTTACTTGATGACACAGATCCTTAATAACCTCACACCTCCTGTGTGCAAGGAAACCACCTCCTGCTGCCCAAGCATTGGGAAGAGGCCACAGACATTCCCTGCAGCCCCAGACTTGCAGAGCTGTGCCTTTTTTTCTGGAGCTCCTTCTAGGCTGAGGCTTCTGATGCTACAGGGCCAGCTGGTCCAGCACTGGGGACTGTGCCCTGTGTTGCATCACCACTATTGCTAAGACATGAATGCTATTCTGAGCAGAGTTGTGGGCCCTTGCTGCATGAAATGTAGCACAAACTGCTGCATCCATTGGCTACTTCTGTTAGCTGCACTCATTCATGCCTATATCATTAAAATTTACAAGTGGAGCCAAACTGCTAAACACTATCACACAGAATGGTTGGGAAGAAAAAAACAAACACCATTAAAATTTCAACATTCTGCAGTGAAATATTTTTTTCCCTTCTCTACGCAGTGTTTGCTGGAATGCCAGCATGCAGGAAATACCACACAGTAGTTAGCTATCTGTCAACCTTCCCTGACCAAAGGTTGAGGAACTGGCCCTAGCAAGCCAGGGAAGACAGAACTGACTGCAACAAGCCTCAGTGAAGGCCACAGATTAAAAGACGATAGAAGAATAAGACCTGAAGTTGCTGGAAAACTGTATGGTTTCACTACTGTTGAGAGACGTAATGGGCAGCCTATGCCAAAATCAAATATACCTCTAACAGTAAGAGAGGTCAGGGAAGAACACTGGCATGTGGACACCTAACACTGCACAGATGCTGAGCATTTGAGGTGGAACCATTACCTGTTGGCATCAAGCCACTGCCCAGAGCCTGACACTGACTGGCTGGCACAAGTGTTGCAGTTCCCCCAGGCTTCATTGTGCTGACTCCTCTGAGTGGTAACTGGCACAGGTATCTATTAATTATAACTGTATGCATGCGGGAGCATTCCTAACACATCCTACACCTCAGCTAGTCCACTTAATAAACTGAACACATACATGTCATGTTGTCTGCTTTTCCTGCCTGCATAATACTACGTTTTAATTTTTTAGGTTAGCCTACATATCTATGCTCTCCTTTTAAGCACAGCTGAATAACTGGAAGAGAACAAAACTGCTATTTCCAACAGATTTTAAGACTAGAGAGCATTTAGGCCTATAGAAGTGTATGTAGCATAAATGCAAGACTTCTAAATGGATCCAGAAAGTCATTACATGGACTTGATGGTAGTATGAAAAAAAAGTGTCAAAAAAGAAAAGGCTAGAGGCTATTTTAGACTACCACTTGATCCGTTGGTATATCATAATAAAGGAGTTTTGGAAACTCTGGAATATCAGTTAGATATGAAGGCCAGGACACAATAAATGTGAAATCAAGCAAATCAAAACAGAGCTGTGGTTAAAATGTATTCATTTTCTCACAGAAATCTGGCTTCACAAGTGTGGAAGAATAGCCCCTGTAGTAGTACGAATGTTAATTAATATGCTGACAGCTAAACACTTTCCAAGCCACAATCCTCTCCTCAAAAAAAAAAACAAAACAAAACAAAACAAAAAAAAAAAAAAAAAAAAAACCCACCTTACAATAATCACAACCTTTTTTTTAAATCCTCCATTATCACATTCCTTACTACATGATATATCTACTAAAGGTTTAACTTTCAGTATTTTAGAATGCAATGACTCAAAAGAGACAGATTTAATTAAACAGGGAAAAAAATCTCAAATAGCAGGTCACTATGACTGGACCGTCTTTAACTGATCCTTGAAGGTTAACAAATTTCATCCAATTTTCTAAAAGGACAGGCAGATCCACTGCCATTATTATATGACAAATGCATATTTCGTGCACTGCTTGAGAAACGCTATTCCATGCAAGCTGGTGCTCATTTCCCAGGGTCTGACATCTCATTCATTGCGTGGATTTACATTGTGGTTTCAGTTAAAGCAGCAACGGCTATCAGGTAATAACTTCTAAGGACTTATTTAGCCATCTCATTTACATCATGTGAATCTGCATGAAATGCCGAGCTTCAGAATGTCTATCAGCTGTCTAAAAAGTGGAAGGCTAAAGTGACACTGCATATCTTTCATTGTGTTACATGTGACTAATGTAACAAAACTAAAAAGGAAACATTACTATATATATATAGGAAGTATATGATGCACTTGGTACTCCTGAAGAGAGTGTACATACTAAAAAAGTATTGCTCAGTAAGACAACACAGATTAGTAGTCTAAAACAAGCTGTAGTGCACTATCTCATTCTTTGGTGTGTGCCTTTAAGGCAAGTAACACAGGTGACAGCCTGCCAACTTAACTGAACTTCCATCATATTCAATACAAAATAAAGCTGGCAGGAACCCTGGTTTTCCCAAACCCATTTAAGAAATGTTTTTTTAGTTCTAAGATTTCAAGCAGTAGTTGTCTGACACAGAGACTATTAAGCATTCAGCATTAAGCTCTTCAGTGACATGGTCCGTGTCATAACTGGCACCTCTAGGTAGACTGTAGCAAGCTTGAACTATTCCTTCATGATGGAAATATTTTAGCAAAGGAACTTCAAAATCATCTGCCACTTCACACACAAATGGCCCCCAAGACAAGGTGTAGCATTAATGTATGAAAAACACCTGCTTTAATGATTTTAAATGTTTTATAACATCTCACTTTTGCAGCAACAGTAAAGCTCTCAGTTCAGGAATCCAAACTTCAAATATGAGGGCTGCAGGCATGACTTGATTTCTTCCCTTGGAAACAAACAAGCAGCCAAACCCAAAACAAACAACCAAACCTCAGCAACATCCAGATTACATCTATAAGGATCCTCAAAATCAGGTACCTATTTAACCATAGCAATCAGCAACGGAACAAGTGAAGTATAATTTCATTCTAAATTTCTTTATCATCTTTCTTACATTTTTCTACTTAACGGACCTGGGGAATCTTACTGCACCACCTTCTCACATCACCTTTTCCCGTTTTCATCACTTACCTTTACTTTCTCATAGTGAACTGCCTATGCCTTCAACCTCTCCTCACAGCCACATAATTTTCAACTGGATGTTCCCCCTTACAACATTAAATATGGGGCTCTAAACTGAAAATAGCATGAACTCATTTTAACTTTTCATTTTTTTCTCAGGTTGGAGGCATCCACACATTATGTCTAAAGATTCCCTTGTGGATTCCCTACACTCAAACATCCTCCTATCCTGACAAGGATCATCAGGTGTGCTTTCCCTGAACTTCAAGAATATCACATATCCACGATTTGCTTGAACTATAATTATTCAGAACTACACCAAAAACTTGGCTGTATACATTTTGCCTACTTTACTGCCCTGTGCCTATTTACCTTGTCTGTTACGGATGGTTGGACAGTTGATGGATTTTACAGTTTAGCTGCTTTTTATTTAATTTTACTGAAAGCCCTACCTGAGTGATCTATTAACTTAACAAAAACAAAACAACCAAACAGCAACAGACAACACAAAACCCCCCAAACCAGACATGCCTCCCCTTAGCAGTAAGCTAGTTTACTGCTGTTCATCATTCACCACAGCCTTTTGTGAAAATCTGCAATCAATGCAATCTAGGGAAGACTACATAATTCACAACTTGTGGTCCTGCTGCCATTGGCTGAGGCCTCAGAGGACCCAGGGTAGTCTAAAATTCATATGGTGCTTAAGTCTATCTCAAGCGACAACTCTGTGGTTACAAAAACATATATATTTAAAATGCTTGTGTTTCCCTCGTGACCCAGCAGACATGTGGAAAATGGCAGTAAAAAAAGTGGTCAAAAACACAGAGCCAGTCTCTCCCACTCTTGCGTACAATACTGATTAGTTGTATAGTCATGGGTACTTTGTTTTTGCAGTTCAAAAACTTGAGAAATGATTTTTGTATTTGCAACTCTTGTGATGCCTTACTTGCAAGTTTCTCCCTTAAAAGGTACTAAACACTTCTTTTGAGAAAAGAAGCACTGGTTTAGTCATACAAAGAGGAACTTCAAACTGAAACTGAGTATTGCCCAACTCAAATAAATCTCAGGACTTGACAACTGCAATATACTGCTGCTGAACGCACATTTTTTAAATTGTACCAAAAATCTATCCTCATCTTTAGAGAATTACTGTGAGTTTGTTTTTTCCCACAGTTAGGGAACATGGGATCTACTTACCCTATAAGGACACAGTGTTGACATCTATCACTGCACAGCTTTTTAAATTCAGTAAAAGCAGGTCACATATCTACAGCTGCGTATGTGAACTATCTTTCAGACAAACAGCCTTTTTAGCTGTACCTGTGTGCTAAGCAATGGTAACCAAAAAGTATGTTCATCTTCAATGCACATCATTGCACCTATCCAGCTTTTCTCTGGGACAGTTTCATTGCAATGAGAACCAGTTTGTGATTAAACATAAAACTTTCATGAACTTATTCCTGTTACTTTAAAGTGCAACCACATGAGTCTATCGCATACTGAATACACAAGATTCCTAGACGTATTTCTTGCTAATAGAATTGCTGAAAGTACACTTAAATCTCCTCTCCAAGTGTATGCTTCACCTTTGTTTTGCAACATTTGGTTTAAACTTCCAACTACTTTGTGCTGCAATACTGAAAATCAGATTCTAAAAATGTGGGAAAGCCATTGCAAGGAAAACAAGATACATTCAGCAAATCCTCTTTGTCCTTGATGTAATGAACTCCTGCTTACAACAGGAACTAAGTAGTTTTCACAACAGGTTACATCCAGGTGGCTCATTTTGGACTGGAAGACTAGATTAAAACTTTGGCATCTCACCCAAAGGCAGTCACTTTTTCTCACCCCAGTTTGACACAAGCAGCTGCAGACATTGCCCTTCTGCACCTTTTGGAAAGCCAAGCTGTTACTTGGGAAGGAAGGGGAGATGGGAGAACCAGCTATTGACAGAGGGTAGCACCTGCTGCGAAGGGGGCACATGTCCTGCGGCAATTACAATGAGTTGGGAAAAACAGCTGCAACATTAGTTATCACGGTTAAGCTGTGAGCAAGTGCAAGTGGTTGCATTGAGCTGCTTAGGCAGCATTTATCCTTCAAACAGCCTTTCCTCACATAACATGAGCCTAAAGAAACTGCCTAGAAAGCAAGATCTATTAGAGTCCAATTAATGTCATAACAAAAAGCCTTCAAAATCTCCCACATACAACAAACCTTTACATATAGTTGCTGTCATACCCTCCTCTACTTCATCCCATTGAATAAATGTGCATGGCTGTATATGGGTTAAAAGTTAAAATTCCATCTCTAGTGTTATAGCATTCACATAAGAGATCTTAAATCAACTCTGATTACTGAAGAGTTACACTGACAGGAACAATGAATAAATAATAGTGTAAGCACAGAGTAGAAGTGAAGAGAGGTCAGGAAGAAGCTGAAAATGCAGGAGTTAAGATTGCTTGACATTTTTCCAGTTAAAAGCTAATGAAAAATAAGGCCTGCCGAAATTCAAATCAGCTCACATAATTTTTATATATATAATTCAGTTTAATCTTTACCCCTAACCTACAAGTGAAGATTTTGCCATTTTAACCAGATCAAACCCAGAAAATCTGAGCACTGCTTAAATCAAAATCGAGGTTTGTTTTTCTGGTGGATTTGGTTTTGGCAGGTTTTGTTTGTTTGTTTTGTAGGTTTTTTTGTTTGTTTGGGTTTTTTGTTTTTTTTTTTTTGTTTGGTTTTGTTTGTTTATTTTAGAAGGGCTTGTAGACACAGGACAAGATGGAATGGCTTTAAGCTGAAAAAGGGTACATTTAGATTAGATATTAGGAAAAAATCTCACTATGAGGGTGGTGAGACACTGGAACAGGCTGCTCAAAGAGGTTGTGGCTGCCCCATCCCTGGCAGTGTTTAAGGCCAGGCTGGACGGGGCTTTGAGCAACTTGGTCTAGTGGAAGGCGTCCCTGCCCATGGTAGGGGGTTAGAACTGGATGATCTTTATTGTCCCTTCCAATCCAAACCATTTTACAACTGATCACTCTGAATTTGTATTTTCGTATGCTCTGCCAAGGAACCGCTACTTGGAGGAACTATGCTGTAGAAACACATTGAAAAAAATGCAGCTTGTTTTTCTCCTTTTGAATACTTGGACTGCTTAATTTGCCCAATTTAAACTGCTCCTTGCATACTTCAGGAAAGTGTTGCACAGGCTGATCGAAAGTCCTCTGTAATTAATGCCTTTGACTATTACAAGCAAAGCAAAGATTAACAGCAAAAAAGAGCTAAAACAGACCAGGAGGGGTTATGCTGTATTGCTCAAGTGCTTCCTACTGTTGATAGCATCTGAACGGTATGGGAAGTATGGAGGAGGGAAGGTGGGAGGGGGGCAGAAATAGTCATTCAATTTGAAGAAAAGAGAACAACAGTAACTAATACCAGGACAGGCTGACAAGAAGAAGAATTTAACCTTTAGAGCAGAAGCCCAAGAATTGCCTGGGAGGCTATCCAGAATTCTAAGTTCCAAAAGTCACGCCAATGACATCTACTGTCCTTCTGTGAGTTTGTCTGCTCTGCTTCATATGCAGAGCAATGAGCAACAACAAGGTACTCTATAAAGGACCAATTTCTCATGCCTGTGAAGGGAAGGCACCTATAACTTCCTAATGGGCAAAGCTACCTTCATATATTACATTATGTAACTTCATTACACTGTTCCCCAGCACTTGCTTTACTCTTTTCAAAAGGTTCATAATGATTTTCTTCTTTCAGACTTCTGCAAACACAGCTGAGTTGCAGAAGAAGAAAATGTGAAAAGAAGAATTTGTGTTTTCTATTGCCCTAATTCTATCTGCCTTACTCACCCTTCCATTATTTCAGCAAGACACGTAACCTAGGTAAGACTTCTTTGCCATTCTCCACAGTTAACAGTACTATCCTATAAAAATACCCTCTTGCAAGAGTTGCTTGTTTTGACCAGACTTCAATTCAATTCCCATCTTTGGGCTGCCAAGGAAGTTAATTTCTAACAAGACTGGTAGTGTTCTTCCTTCATTGAGCTGACAGCCAGGGACTGGATTTAGGCCCAGACTCCAAAAGTTATTCAAACACCTTCAATCCTCCTAGTGAAAAGGACCTAAAATTTACTTGAGAATTTAGTCCCCATGTTCACACAGAAATCATGAAAACTGGAAATAAGCAGCTTGCACTGTCAGTGAAAATCCCAAATTTTTAATTGCAGCCTACTGATAGCTCACACTACAACGATATTTGACAAAAAAAATTGTTTTAGCTCCATTCTACTGTGTCAGAAATAAGAAGTGTGTCTGCTTAAAAATATGGAAAACTATTAGACCAAACTCAGTTGTTGACCACTACTCAGAACTTTCTGTATGAGTTGCAATCTATTCAGAAGATACTGAGAGCTATTTCTTTCCATATGGAGCACTAAAATTCCATATTACATAAAATTCTCTGAAATTTCCTACAAGACTCAAGGCAGTACTCAAATATACATCTCAGTTTCTAGAAGTAGGGACACATAACAGAGTTGCTGAGGTTGCGCTGAATATCTCCAGCTGTCAGAATAATTTTGTTGCTTGCTTACAGCACCTCTGTACTTGGCTACCATTTATTCTCCTCCTGTGTGTTTTATAATCTGCTCAAATACAAATTTGCACTACTTGCAACAGAAGAAATTATTTAAGTGAATGATTTATGAATTCAACCTTAACACAGAGCAAATCGGCAACACATCAATGCTGTGAAATGACATGTTTCTTACCATACAGTTCATGGCAAAGTGATTGTGCTGTGTCTGAAGCTCCATTGCATGGGGATGACTGGTTCCGATCTCAGTGTAGCTGTTCAGGAACAGACCTTTGTTGTGTGTAATCCAGTCAAACATCTACATCAAAATATTAAGGGGAGAAGGGGGGTGGAAGGAGGAAGCGGAGGAATAAATCACTAATTTATTATGGTAAAAATCATAGACAATGTCAGAAACCTTTGAACATGTAAGGCAGAAAGAGTCTAAGGCCATGAAAACAAACAGAATGTTCTTTCTATTGTAAGTTACATTTTAACCACATCATTGCTGAAATCTGACTTTTTTGATTAAAGACCTAAGGCTGCCAAGTCTTTAATATAGGTGTTTATCTCAACAAGCTACACTAAATTCATAAAGACATAAACTTCATTACTACAAAGAAGTCATAGTAAACAAACAGGCTTGGAGCACAGCTCTGAGTTACTAGGCTTTTATGTTCTCTAGTGTCAGCACTTCTTGATGTCAGTAATTTAGTAATTTACAATGGAAATGGCAACTCATGGAAAATAAATATAAATTCATTCTTGCTGATCAAATATTTCAGCAGCAAGTTTAATATTTTTAGTTCATAACTTTACAGCAGATTCGATAACAGCTTTTCTATTGCTGAACAAATTTCAAAAACTATACCATTATCTTCTTCCAGATTTGAGATTAAATAAAAGGTAACTTAATATTCAAACAAACTTTAGGAAAGACCTTATCTAACAATGATCAAGAGAGGTACATATGTTAACAGTGGCACCGGAAGCCAATGTTTTCAAAGACTGAGCAACACAGGAAAAGATTAAAGTTCAACACAACCTCCCCACAGTCCCCACAATGGTCTTGAAATCTTTCTGTATCTCAGTTCCAAAGACCCTCCTACTCCCTGGATAATCTGAGAAAGATTGTTCCGGAAAAAAAATGGTAGCAATAAGCAGTAAGTACTCATTTAAAGATTTTTTTGAAACTATGCTGGCTAACAGAGCAGTATTATTGAATCCATTATTCCACCCAGGTACATGACAGATCAAATTACAAGCAGAGCACAACATGGTAAGGACAGTAAACAAAATAAAAAAAGTTTTAATACTCAGGACAACTGAGACAGCTGATCACATACTCCTAAAATTTTTGATTTCTTATCTAGACTGCAGTGAAGATGCGTTAAAACATTATTCAAGCCAGATAACTGGTCCTGCTCGTGACCACATTTCTCTAGGTAGTCTGACTTTGCTGCCTTCAGTTACTTACATGACAGTTGCAATCAGACTCCCTTCCACCTTGCCCCTTTTTTACCTGTCTCTCTCCTGAACTATGAGAGCCCTCAGTGATATGGTTTAGTGGTGGTCTTCCCAATCCTGGGGTAACAGTCTTTTCCAACCTAGCTGATTCTATGAAGCACCCTAGATTTTCTGAGCAAAGAGTTGTGAAAGTCCTCCATAATGCCCATGTTTATTTCTCCCCATTTAATAACTTTTTCTTTTCCCCGAAAAAGAGTCAGTCCAAGTTATGTAGACAACTTTTAGGTGAGTAAATGAAGAACATAGCTTTCAATACAGTGTAAGCACCATCAAAATATTTTGTGTTCATGCTGTAATAAAGAACAAACGCTATACATAAGTGGCTGGAAGGTTGCTAAAAAGCATTCTGGGCCTGAAAGAGGAACACCTTGTCATTTTCTAAACTATTTCTAACTCTAAGTTCACTTGAGCAGCTTTTCTTCAACTCTTTACACCCCCCTACTATTTTCAGTTAGACCCCTTCAGTAAACACTTCTTTTAAAATTATTATTTCTTTTAAAAATTATTTCTTTCTTTAATACAGCAGAAAACATTGGGAGTAGTGTAAAGAAAGTCCCCGAGCAGAAATGCTAAGGGTAAGGGAAAGTACAGGGGATGAAAAGACAGGAAGAAGAAGGATAAACCAGTATGATATATGTGTGCTCTGCTTTTACTCTTTCCCATGCAGGGGGGTTGGAACTAGATGATCTTAAGGTCCTCTCCAACCCTAACTATTCTATGATTCTATGATCTACATATGAACACTGCTGGAAAGCAGGATGCTGGTTTAACATAGACCTTTGGTCTTATGCCATTCAGGCATTTTTACATAAAGTACTGAGATGTCTGGCAAAGAACATACTTACCACTTCACGGCATAGTCCAGTTACTTCTCCAGAGAAAATCTCCCCACCCTTCCTTAAAGCTATTTGTTCCATGGTAACAAGTTACTAATGTGACTGCAAAACCATTCTACATGAAAATGGATCTTATTTGAGCTCAATGTAACTGCACTGTCTTACGCATTTCCTCTTCAAATTCCATGACAATCAAGGGCTTTCTCATTTGAATGGACAGGTTAGTCTGAAACATTCTGAGATCACTCAATCGCACCTTAATGACATATGCACTGTCAAAAGAGATCCATCAGGTTTTAGCCTGGGACTTTAAATCCTTCATCAATGAAGCAGTTTCCTATGTCAGCCCCTTCAGACTTTGTCAACTGCCTGTCACTCAAATCCCAACGGTCACTCAAAAGGAGACCAGTGTTATCCTCAGTTATCTATATTTATAAAGCATACAGCATTCATCTACACTGGATGCATGCAAAAGTACCTGTCTGTAACAAAATCTTACTGAAGAAAAAGCTTTTAAGTCATTACCACTTAAAATTTTTCATCAATGAAGCAGTTTCCTATGTCAGCCCCTTCAGACTTTGTCAACTGCCTGTCACTCAAATCCCAACGGTCACTCAAAAGGAGACCAGTGTTATCCTCAGTTATCTATATTTATAAAGCATACAGCATTCATCTACACTGGATGCATGCAAAAGTACCTGTCTGTAACAAAATCTTACTGAAGAAAAAGCTTTTAAGTCATTACCACTTAAAATTTTCTTTGGCAGAACAGTGTTCTTTACAGCTTAAAATTACTACCTCATCCCCTTTGCTCCATATGACTAATAGTCACTTCTCAGTCAAAAAAAATCCTTTATTTCTCATTTAAAAGGTTAGTGATTAAAGATAAAAATTACTATTTGTAGTTATTCTTGGTACTTCTTTCAAGTCTGTCAAGCAGTGCCAATTTGGACTTCCCTCCCCCAATTCCTTACCTTTTCAGCATCCTGTTCAAACAGCCTGAGCTGAAAACATTGGTCCAATTTCAATTTCCGCACATGCCACATCTGATGCAGATGCTGCCGTGTTGAGTGCAGCCTGTCCAGCATAGTGGATACTTTGGGTAAAAGGTTCTGTAAGTCTGCATTCCCTGACCCAGAATTCTTTTTGGGAAAGCTATCACTGCTCTGTATCCGCTGGAGCAGCTTTTGTCCTTCCACATCAAGGTCCTCAATAGGGGCCTTAATGACTTTCTTTTTTAACTGTGAATGCTCCTCTATCATATTGCGAGCACCTTCCAGGTCCTGAGGCATTTCCTTTTTTGACAATATATCTTGCAGTTCCTCCAGTCTGGACAGCATATGGGTTGCATTGCTAATATAGTCCTCAAAGGCAACTCTGATTTCTATCCACTCCTCATGGTTGTACTCCAAACAGCCATCAAATTCTGGGGTTAGCTGAGAAGGATCAACTACTTTGGTAAGGCCTTCCAGAGACACCATATTTGTCTAAAAAATAAAAAAGAAAAGTTTGAAAAATATGCTGTTACTGAAATTAACACAAAATTTTATCTCAAGTTTTTGTTTTACTCTTTATAAGAGTTGATAATTTTGTTCCTGACATTCACAAGATAACTTCTGTCACAGACTTCTTTTCAAGTATTAATTCTGACCAGCCTCATGTCTTGCAGGTACCTCCCCAAATTACAGAAATATTTTCTTTCTTACACCTAAGGAGAAAACAGCAATCACTCTTTTGACTTCTGTTTTTATTAAATATTGACTTTGCATACTGTAAAGGAGGAGGAGGATAACAGCAAGGTTCAGTTGGCTGCTTTCCTCTGGATGCTGTTGCTATGATTACTCTAGTGCAGATCAAGACAACAAACATGAAGCCTAACTTTTTACCATTGGGGGTAAAACTAATTCCATCTTTCTCATGTTCAGAAAAGGAATAAAAATGACATCATGTACAACTACCTAGCCTAATTACATGAAGAAAACTACATTCCCTCTAGCATCACTGGCCTAATGTACCCCTCCTCTCACCTATAACATAATTTATCTGAGAATTTTCAAGGTGCTGATTAGTAGTGAGCAAACTTAAAACCATCAAATAAGGGTCATTTTGTATACCATAGGGGAAATTACCTCAAACTCAAACTTAGAGCTGCCAAAGTTAGTCCTCTGTTTCTGCCAGAAATTGTCTGGCTTGATTATCAGTGCAACATGAATACAACAAGGAAAGGATTCCTGTAAAATCTTCAGTAGAGGCTTTATGGAGTCCCATTTTGACCCACGCATATCTACAATGACGGTGAATCCTCGTTTACATACTTCCTCACTGCAGGAGAAAGAAGAAAAGGTTATCAAGCAAGTGTTACAACTTCAAACACAGCACTCGACTGCATCACACTGCCTAAGAAACATGGTATTCTTAGCTACACCCTAGGGTCTCATTGTTGACTAGCTGACATGTACACCAGACCTCAGGTACCTCTCAGGAAGCTTCTCTCATTCCCCTGCCAAATTCCTTGTGGTGAAAGTTTCATACTTGTTGATGATTTGATAATCTGTCTTTGTCTCCTTTTTCATTTTCATTGTTTATATTCACAATGATTCATCTTTGTCTTATTTCTCCTCCACTTTACACATTAAACACAATTTACTGAAGCAGCAACATATAATTCATTTACAATTGACTCTTCAGCACACACTCATTTTACTGATGACCAATATTCATGCCTTAATGACTGAGGAGGAGCCTTTAAAAGACAGAAGATGGCATACTGCTCTTACCTATCACTTTTGCAACTTTTTTAAACTGCCTCCAATTTAGTCCATTACTATCTGAGAGCTAAAGAGTCTGTGGAGGGGAAAAAAAACCTTTACTGACAATTCCTTCTGTAATAGGATCAATTTGTGGAAGGTTAATGGATAAGAAAGCATTTTATGGCTGTGAAAAAAAACGCATCAACCTGTTACTACAAATTCGAGCTCAATTTTGCTGCCCAAAAGTCAACAGACCTTATACCCAAATTCTCTGGCAACTTTCTGAGAATGGCAGATTTAATTTCTTTTCATCAATAACTTTAGCACACCTAGTGCTCACCACTGATCAAAAGTGGCAATCACCAACAACACCAGAAATTTTTGTTCTGTTCCAGTGGAATTTGCTATGTGACTTTGCTAAGACGGAAAGGAAAGGAATTCAAAACCAATGCACCATAGCCAATAGACTATCAAAAGGGATTGAATGTCCATTGTTTGAGTACATGAGTCATTTTCAGGGGTGTGACTAATATAAATGCAATTGTGGAGTTCACGTGGTGAGGTTTTCAGGGTGTCCAAGATGCAGGAAGCTTCACTGCCATACTTTACACAATCTCATTGGATAGCATTATAGAAGCCTGAGTTATGACTGATACAGGAAAGCAGAAAAGCTTCCAAAAGAAGTAATAACGAAGATTATTTAGAAGAAGATTTCTCTTTAAGCTTTAAAAAAACAAACAAACAAACAAAAAAAAAAAACCCACACCAAAAAAAACAAGCAAACAAAAAAAAAAAAAACCAACAAAAAACTGCTACTATTCAAAAAAAAAGTTTATCAAGATAAATGTTGGCTGTCCCACCTGCCACAGGAATGCCAGAAATGGCAGCAAAAAATACAATGAGTAGCTTGGAATACATTTAGACTAGAATGTATGATTTTCTCACCATGGTGAAAATGTTTACTAACAGCCTCACAGGATTAAAGGACAAAAACAACTACTGTTATAAAGATACGCCCATTACTGCAGGCTGCATGCTATAAAGTGAGGGTTGCTCAGCCCACCCCTATCCTACCATGCAAACTGAGCATTGAGTGAGGAGTGCTTGCCACTAGTTCACATGATACATACATCTACTGAGATATAGAAAGTGGACTGGCATCATGTGGTACAATGTAGATGTGTCCTCCCATCACATGGCCCCATGATCTGACAAAAGATGAATCCCTTTTGGCCAAGGATCACAAAAAAAGCTCTAGGAGGCTTCAGTCAGCCAAGGTCACCTGTTAGGTAAGCCTGAACTACGCTAACACCTGGTCCACACAAGACTGGTGACTTAAGTTTACCAGTATTTTTTAATCAGATAAATTGTTAAATTAGTAAAATTGTGAGACTGAAATCGCCTTAAGTGCTCAGACTTCTTGCCAAACAACTCACACTGGTGAATCTTCAGCCATGTAGATTAACAGTACGGCAATAGCTATTGACCAAAATAATTAACAGACTAAATGTTTGGGGCTATTTGTAGCAGTTGAGCCTTCTTAATTAGCAAGATGTGTATGATCAGTTCCTAAAATATGACTTCATGAAAAAAAGTCTTGTTTTTAATAAAGCTCCCTTCATTCTAAAAGCTTTGCCATGCTTGCAGAGATATAAAGCCTGCATTAACTTTCGTTCCATTTTTAATCTATTGATGCTAAACTAACATACATCTTTTTGCCAGAGGACCACTGTTCTTCACCGGATTCTCTCTAAAAAACTCTCTTGGGCATATTTGTTATTTACATCTCAAACATTCAAATGTGAAGTCAAATTACTTTAGAAATAAAAATCTCAAGCTTAAGTACTAAACAGTCCTACATTTCAAAGTGAAATGAAGACTAGAATAATATAACTACCAACAGTTGCTCTTATGGCTATACACACCATCAACAAGAAGTTACTTTAATGCAAGCACTTTTGTCAATCTGAAACTGACATCTGATTACATCAGGTTCAAAGGAGACTGACTATAAATTAACACATCATAGAAATAAATACAGAAGATATTGCATTCAGGTATGTTGTCCATAGGATTTTTTTCAACTATAGTGAAAACTGCTCCCTGAGGTTTGCCTGAGTGTCCTTGACGTCACATACAAACATAACTTAAGCACAGTCAGCATTGCTCCAGTCTCTACCATATACTGGCATATTCTAAAATGGACCTAAAATAAGGGGTTTACAACCATTTATGTCCCTCCTTTGTTTTCTACTAGGAACAAAGTTCTGTGTGAACAAACTTTTTTACATATATATATATAAATACATGTTTAAAATATATATAACTACACGGGGGTGTATATATACACATGCACTAGCACTGGATTTTACATTTCACTGATTTATTTAAATAGTACATTGTAATTCATAGATTAAATTGTTGATAATACAATGGTATAGGTACTTTCAAGTGATCTCTCCACAGGTTTATCTGAGACTTGTATAAGCAACTTTACACATCTCTAGTCTGATTATTCTTATGCTGTATCAGAACACTGTAACGTACCTAATATAACAAAACAGTTAGGAATCTTGTGCTGACCTCACCCCATACAAGACATATTGTGAATGATTACCATCATGTTTCTAATTACGGATGTAATGAAAGCCTTTGAGTTGTATGCACAGTTTTCAATACAGAAGACTGAACAGATTCAGTCTTCTAGATTGTGGATGTACTTCAACATAATCCATTTATTTTATTTATAGCTTCAGAGCTTATCAGATCTTCACTTACCTAGGAATACATGCTAGGTATGAAATTAGTCTTCTAAGGTCTTCTTGCCGTATTCTATCATGATTACTACGAGCTGGAAACGTTAGAATGGGACCTCCACGCTTATCTCTGCCACCTGAAAAATTGAACATATTAAAAGACCCCACAGCATAACACTATTCTTGTTTGCTAATCTAATCTGCAGAATACTTCTGGAAAACCTAAGTCCTACACTGTATCATTACTATCCACTTAAAGAAGTGATATCAAGTTAAATACCAGCACTGTCACTTAGAGTCCATCTTCAAATTGAATTTTGGTAGTATCAATCAGCATACTGTCACAATTCCTACAATGAGGAAGTATCTGTCAAATAAAAATCTAAACAAAGAATAGCACAGCATTACACTTAAGACATTACAGTCACATTCAAGTTTGACTGGCAGTGTGACATCTGCAGCAATGGTGCTTTGTTATGTATCTAACTTTTGAATCAGCAATTGTACAGATTAAATTTAAATTCAAAGTTACACTACTTTGTAGGCAAGTATTTAGAGGATACTCAGCACCCACCACAACTAACACAGTACTCCAGATAGAGGTCCGTTGAGACATGCTCCCACCTGGGTGTCTAGCTGCAGGCTGTATACCCTGATCTGATGCCCACACAGCAACAGTGAGTACAAGTCTGGGACATGTGCCTAGGTAGAGGAGCTTCTCTGCTTTGCGACAGAGCTCCTAGGAGAAGGGAGAAGGTTGAGGAGCATCAGGGAGCCCAAGGGAGACTACTGGAATGGCACCCTCCCACCCTGGGGCAGGCTCCACAGGCAGACAGGACGCATGATATGGAGGATTGCCTTTCTCTAACTGACGTGATGGGGGTGATGGTAACAAGTTCCTGCCCAGCGCAGGAGGTGCATCTCCTCTACAACTGCCCCATCTGCCCAGGTGCTCTTGCATGATAGGTATGCACCTTTACAAGTGGAACTGAACAGTAGTGAGGACCATAAAGAAAAAGAACCATGGGTCATGATCATAGAAGACTCCCTCCTGAAGGGAACAGAAAGCCCTCTATGCAGACCAGATCCACTTCCTAGGGAAGCATGCTGCCTCCCTGGGACTCGGATTATTACCCATTATTGATCTTCCAGTTAGGCAGTGATGAAGTTGTAACATGAAGTCTGAGGGCAATAAAGACAGTCTTCAGGGCCTTGGGATGAGCAGTTAAAGGACCATAAACACTGCTCTCTTCTATCCTCCCAGTTACAGGGAATAATGAGGAAAGAAGCAGGAAGTACCACCTGATCAATACCTGGCTGAGCCAGGTGTCACCAGCAGAATATGAGGAAAAATTTCTTCACCAAAAGGGCTGTCAAGCACTGGAACAGGCTGCCCAGGGAAGTGGTAGTCACCATCCCTGAAGGTATTTAGAAGATGTGTAGTCGTGGTGCTTAGGGACATAGCTGAGGGGTGGACTTGACAATGCTGGGTTAGCAACTGGACTCAACGATCTTTTAAAAATATCTTTAAAAAGACAAAGGTCTTTTCCAACCTAAATGATCCTATGATTAACTTCATTACTAGCACAGAGTGCAGGCATACAGTATTTCACACCAAATGATATACCAGATGAGCAGATGGATACCATTTGAGCGTTTAATTTATAATTTTTATACTGTTCTGAAGTGCAGATTCTGAATCGTCAGTTACAGCTCTTAATTTTGTTACTAATGCAGGGAATTCTGAATCCACTTAATATGTAAGGCAGAAAACCTGGCTTTGAGCAGTTCCACTTAAATGTATTTCCCCCATTCATTAAACTGCACAGAACTGTCCAATGCACTATTGTTTAACTTGGTGTAGCTGAACAGTAAAATGATATTTTATATCCAGTACCTTCTAATGACCACAAAATGTTACCATTACTAAATGCTAAGTTCAAGTCAGTAGGATGTCTTTACCAACACCTGCATTATAATAGACACATTCTTATAAGCTAAATTTCCCATATATGTTCTAAACCACAGATGTGTTAAGTGTTTTCTCCTCTTCCATGGAAACTCAGAAAAATAATATCCTCTGTCCTGAATGATTTCTCATTGCAAATCAGTGGTACTAAACGAAGTATAAGAAAAACAAAAAAACAACCCCCATAAAAAAATAAACACAAAACCAAACCAAAACTAAAACCTTTAGAAAGAAAGGCCAAAAGCAAATTAATGAAACCAGGCACTTAAAAATTCATCACTATGCTCCTAAACACAGTCTGTGTGTGCTTGCTTGAGACACCAAGCCTGTCTTCGGGGATTTGTCTGCACTGGACATGTTGCCCATGAGGCACCAAATGAAACTAAGAGGCAAAAAGCAGCTTTGAATTTCTATCAAGCTGAAATGCCAGAATCCTAAATTTAAAAGGAAATTATTATTCTTATTAACATTCTTAAGATGGTCATTTTTTATTACTCTCTTAAGAGGAACATGAGAATAAAAACAACTGAGTTGTCTCACTCTAAACAGAGAGGCTAGTCTAGTCCTGACCATCCTGTCCCAGTTGCCAAGCACATAGCTTTGATTATTTATACATAGCAAGTGACAGGATAAAAAGACAGAAGCCACGAGAGACAGCACTGAGACTCCAAGAGCTCAGGCCTCTGCTCAGCTCCAGAGTGATTAATGGACTCCAAAGCTACCAAACTTAGCTGAAAGTCGGCTGCAGCCCTTTATGCTGTCCTCAGTGTGTTTCAGGTCATCAGCCACAGATCTTAAAAATTCACATTTTGACTGGTAAATGCTACTGTTTCCAACCCCCAGAAAAAACGTGCTCGATTGTTCAGGGTGAAAATTCTTCTTTAAAAAGCAGGAGCTAGCAGGGAAATGCATGATCTGATTTGTCTTTAATAATAAGCATTTTAAACAAATGCCTTGTTACATGTGATCACCTCAGATCAGTCTTCAGGCCTTTTCCATACGGCAACGCCTGTATCATGCAATTTTCAAACATGGCACAGGAAAGAAACCCATATTCTTCATGTCATTTTGGATGCCACTTCAGTTGGCTCCCAGTTCCAAATGTACCACAGACAAAACCCATTCATCGAGTATGGTGCTTAAATTTCTGGTAAATCATATTCTGAAATTTCAGCATATTGGAGACTAAGTCTGTTGCACAAATTTCAGGTCAAGTCTAGATGAGTAATGAGGGAATCAACACAGCCTTCATTTTTGGTGAAAAGAATTTCACTATCCAGTCTTAAATCAGATATCAAAATTGTAAATATTGAGCAAAAAAGTCCCTGAGACCTGTATTTTTTTTTTAATCAGCTATGCTGAAAGCTTTTGTAAGTCTTTATTTCCTCTGTTCCTGATATTCCTGTGTCATACACAAACAGGAATGTTAAAAGCAACAATGTATGAGGCATCAGGTGGGAATTTCCTGTCTCACAATACTTTATCCAACACAACCCCCTATTTATCTTGGTTTAACAAAAACACATGAAGCTATTACTTTCATTACTAAGACTTCCAGTTTTATTCCTTTCTTTTTCTGTAATACCTCCCCCCCC
>JASSUY010037661.1:0-59896 GCA_032466535.1 Forpus xanthops | reverse complement strand
CTGTCCCTCCATCCCTTGTCCAAAGCCCCTCTCCATGTTTCCTGCAGCCCCTTTAGGCACTGGGGCTGCTCTAAGGTCTCCCCTTAAGGACCCTTCTCTTCTGCAGGGAGCAGGGATAGGGAGTTTTCAATTACCCATGCAGCAAGCAGTCCAGTGTGCATAAATGGCTTTTCCAGGCAATCAATCCCATGGGGCAGGTCAGCAGCCCCCCAGGCTGGAGGCAGCAGTTTGATGGGGACATGCAATGAAGCTCCCTGGAAGCAAACAGCTTGGCTTCCCCATTCCCCTTTTTTACAGCTCCTTTTGCCTTGGCTTTGGAAGAAACTGTTGCCACACTTTCACACCACAGCAGTAGCTCTTTGCTTCCTGTAAGGAATCTCAAGGTCACCCCAGCACTCGCTTTCCTGGTGGGTATCTTTTGGTGTCAAATACAGTACAAAGAAAGCATTTCAAATCAACACGATGACCTCCAATCTCAGCTGCCATCAAGTGAGATGGGGAAGATGCCACCTTCTCACGAGCACTGAGCAGGAGATGACCTTCGTATCCTGGCTTCTCACTTTTAAATAACATATTCTGTCTGTAGGGTCTAAACCCAAAACTCTACCTCGTCTTTTTGGAGCAGAGCAGCACCGAAGGGCTGTGCTGGTCGTCAAACAGAAAACTGTGCGAGTATTGAACACCGTATGAATCTCAGTGTTTAAGTACAACCATATTATATGTCAAACTAATCCTCCTCAGGTGTACTGGAGGAGAGCTGGCACCAGCTCTATGCATCGCTATGGCGTCGCACAAAGCCCACAGGAAGCCACCAAACCTCAATGCACGCTCTTTTGTCTCCAACAATCCAGAGGTTTCACAGCTCCCACTGTTATTGTCTGAAAGCTTCTTGTCAGCTCTGGAGCGGTTTGGAAGTATCCATGTCAGATCTCTGTTGAAGCTGGGTGCTGGCAATAGTTAATCCCAAATGACGAACCGTCAAACCACAAACAAATCCCACGCACATTGTGCATTATGGATAATAGCTTGTGTTTGTTGAGCTTTAGGATTGAACTCCTGATCCTTATACCTCCTGGATGTTCCAGGGATTACAGGAGTATTAACTAAACCTAATTACACGAAGTTGGACTATCTGACTTGCACAGTCCTCTTAACGTATATTTTGCCTTTTTTCTTTCCTTTTTAACTACTTTAAACTGATTAATTCAGCTTTAAGTGCCGTGTATTCAATTTTCCTGCAGAAACCCGAGCACTGCGAGCTGAACCGCATGCCCTCACAGGGGCCTCTCGGACCCTCTTCTCTTTCCTCATGCACAATAATCATCTGTTGACACTGCAGTTGGGGTGCAAAGGAAGGAGATGTGGGGATTGCTCAGGTTTTAACTGAAATATTTAAAGCCTTTCACCAAGTTCATGGAAACTCTGCTAGGATTTAGGACGTTTTCCTGCCGGGCAGCGCTGCTCATTACAAAGTCTCTTTTTGGGGCTGCAGTAAAACCTCACACTACTGAAGAGGTTGAAGGATCTTAAAGATAGCAATAAATAAACCATCAGTGGCTCCTGGCGGCCTGGCAGGTTTGAGCCTTTGGTTTCTCTCTGAAACCACCTCGCAGTTCGACCCTACAGATGGATCGTTCTGTTCCCACTTCCATGCAGGGGCTGTTTTCTCCCATTCACTCACAAGCTGGGCAGCCACCGTGCTCTGTTTCCTGGTAGAAATCCCACACCCTCCAGCTTTCCTGACCCTTTATCTCGTCACATCAGTCCTTTAGCCAGTGCTGCCTTCAAAGTGTGTTCTGAGGCTTCCCTAGCCCTGCAGGGATGGAGGTAACAGGCTTAGAGCTGCTCAGATGACTTCTTGTAGATAGGAACACGTTTTGCTATTTCTGGATAAAAAAGACTTCTTCAAAGTCTACCAATTTATTAACATCGACAGCTTAAGAACAAGAGAACACCTCAAATTGATGAGGAACCCTGTGCCTGTGCCCGAGCATGTCTGCTGCTAGTCCCTCCTCCTGGACCAAGACCTCCCATTGTGATGGATGTCCCTCAAGGGGGTGTGTTAGAGACATCCATCTAGTTTGCCACAGCACAGAGGGCAGGAATGGTCCCTACGTGGGGTTTGCAGAGCTTTTCAAGGTCATTTTTACTTTCCCCACCAATATACTTTGGTGGAAATAAAACAAATAAAATAAGGTTTGATTTTTTCCCCATTTGTTCTGCTTCCTCCTTGCCCCGAGTTGACTCCTCAGCACAGTTGGATTGTTTGCTCTACACAAAACCTTTTCAAATTGATTATTCATCCCCTAAAATCCAGTCTTGGAATCCCAGACTGGTTTGGGTTGGTAGAGACCTTGAAGCTCATCCACTTCCAACCCCTGCCACGGTCTCGGACACCTTCCACTGGAGCAGCTTGTTCCAAGTCCCATCCAACCTGGTTCTGAATCATGATCAGTCGTCATGGTCTTCTCTCATACATAAGAATTTGGCACAGGGGCTGTTGATTATCCATGTGCAGTGGGGTAGCCTGCAACTGAAGGGTTAATGCAAATCTCCTATTTAGGTGAAACAAGATGATCTTTTCAGGTTTGCTCCCATCTACTGTAGACAGTAGAAGCAAGCTGTTTCCGGTCCAGCAGGATGATGACAGCATCCTCATCCATGCTGAGGAGTGTTTTTGCCAGGTGCTCATGGTCCATTTGTTGTTTCATTTCAGGTTGGAGCATGGAGCCCTTCCGATGGTTTGAACATCACAGAAATCGCCAAAGGACGAGGCCCTAATGTCACAGACTCACTGAGCAACCGATCCCTCATCGTCACCACGGTCCTGGTAGGACCCTGCAAGCCTGTCTTTATTCCTTCCCCCACAACTCTCAGGGATATCTGATCTTCCTGCAAGCTCCTGGGGTGTGATAATCACTGTGGCTCAAAGGCCATGGCCTAATGCAAAACAATGGAGCCAGGAGGAGCCCTGTCAACCATCTGCCTTTGATAGGCTCTTTGAGGCAGGATTTTCATCTCGTACTCTGCAATGATGTGTAAACTGCACCATGTACAAGGGTATATCAGTTCCTATTGATTGTGCCTCTGCTTGGGCTTGCACAGGGGGTATCTCCTGACACCCACAACTGTCCTGCAATGCCCCTTCCTGCAGGAGAAGGAAATGTGCTGAGATCCAAGTTTCTGCCATAACCGCGTTTTCGTACACTAGCTTCTAAAACAAACGTAAAATACAACCCGAAATGCTATCTGCATTTGCAACGCCCCTTTGTACCTTTGCACTGCTGCAAATGACCATAGAAGGAACCTTTCAAAAGAAAAGCATGAAAGGTTATTTTTCCCCCTTTTACTCATATTGCAGTGACTTGTTGGAAGAGAAATATTACCCCAGCAGCCAGCGCCACGCTCCCCAAGCAATATGGGAACTGTGAAGTTATGAAATTGAGGGCACCTTCACTGAGAAATCGATTAGCAAACCGAGAGAGCTTGTGAATTGGATGTCTGGCCATTTTCAGTAATAAATTGTGAAATAGGCCGTGAATAAGTGGTTCATAGAGTTCAGAATTACCCCCTAGGAAATGTTGGAGACCTGGAGATACATTACTGAAGCGAGTGGCGTCCTAATGTTCAGTGCTTCGGCTGTTAAATATGTATGCAATCCCTACAGCGCTTCCCCAAATTAATAGTGCTTTATGGCAGCTCTGGAGCTGCTGTATTTATACCAAGATCCATAGATTGAGCTGATTCATAAACAAAGCGCTAATTCCAGTGCAGAAAGCTGAGGAGGAGGCCAGGGAGAGCAGGATTTAAGCACAGGAGCTGTGTGTACCACCTGAACTCTATAGGTGGGATGTTTGCTCTATAATGCTACAAACTGAGCCTCATGCGCTCTGTTCTCCTCTCCCTGCTTGCCCTGAGACACCTTCATTTGGAGCCATGTGTTAGCTGCTGTTGGTATCTCATCCTCCCATTGCCCTCCAGCTTTTGCCTGCTGCCTACCATCTCCTCCATTTCCATCTGTCCTCTACACATTTCCACCCTCGGGCTCCCCAGCATCCCTCATCCTTGGTGACTGCCCAAGCTTGACCTTCACTGTGCAGTTTGCTCATTGCTACCTTCACCTCTGCTGAATGCAGAGACCCATAGGGCAAAGCTGGCAGGAAAGCACTTCATTAGGTATTTTTCACTTGTGCTGGTGGCTTGGCACTGCTGGGATTAAAGACACCCCCAAGCTTCCCATAGCATCTCTAACTGGAGCAGAAACTCTCTCTGGGTGGCATAGGGGCCCATATCCCATCAGCAAAAGGAAAATGAAATGAACTGGGGAAGATATTGGGATGGGCATCAGCCATGCACTGCTCCTCACCCTGTATTTAACCCACCAGCCTCTTGCTTGCTGCAGCTGCAGCAAACAAGAGGCAGTGTCGTGCACATTGGCTGCATTTCTGCTGTGTGGAACTTGGGGTTGAGTTTGTCCTTCCCCTTCTCTTGGTTCTCACCACCCTTCATTTCCAGAGCATGGAACAGTTATTTTTCTCCCTGAAATCCTACCAAATGGAAAATGATTGGCTGCTCAGAAGAGACAAAATTACATGTTGTGGGGTAACCAAAGCTGCTAATCAGCACCATGCAAAGTTAATCTATGGCCAACACATCCCAGTGCCAGCCCTGCCTGTGGAGCCTGCACTTTGTGGGACCACCCCTCACCCTTAACAGGGACTTTTTGCCTTCCCATGTGCAGGAAGAGCCTTTTGTCATGTTCCGTAAGTCCGACACGGCTCTGTTTGGGAACGACCGCTTTGAGGGCTACTGCATTGATCTCCTGAAGGAGCTGGCCATCATCCTGGGCTTCACCTATGAGATCCGGCTGGTGGAGGATGGGAAATACGGGGCACAGGATGAGAAGGGGCAGTGGAATGGAATGATCAAGGAGCTCATTGACCACGTGAGTGAAGCTTGGCTGCAGCATGGGCAGGAGGGCTGCTGAGGGGTGGCTGTGCCTGGGAGGGTCCTGAGCTTTCTGCCTGGGGCAGGAGTGGTGTGTACCTGCTGTACCCTGAGGATGCTGTTGCTGACAAATACAGACCAGGGTACAACACGGAGGGGGCTCAGGGACCCCAGGCATGTCCCAGACCAGCTCAGCTGGATCTAAAGGATGTGTCCAGACTGCAGGTGTGCAGGACACAGTTTCATATATCTATTTTTTTCCTATAAAGGCAGCTTATTTTCCACAATCTCCTGGGACGCTGAGCTCCCCTTGTAAACTCCATTCTAAAGCCACCTCTCAAAGCCCATAAAGCACTAGTGAAGCTGTTGGGACAGCTTTACTCTCACAGGCACCAGAAAGTCGCCTAGTCTGAAACCAGAGGCTGCTCAGTTTTCCAATTGCATCTGTTGCCTCCAGCACATCCTGTGATCCCAGAAGGCCCGTTAGGGAGCTGAGGAAAGCTGGCATCTTTATGAACCTCTGATTCCCAGAAAGGGTCTCTGGAAGAAAGGATCAGGACAAAATTAAGTGATGATCTCTGCAGCACAGGCAGCCACGTAAGCAGTCCTAGAGCTGTAACACAGTGCTTTTCTCCTGGCCTCCTGCTCAAGTGGTGCAGCTCTTGGGTCTCCCCTCAAACTCCTGCCTCCATGCTGAAAACACCGCCTACAGCAGAAAAGAGACAAAACCAATCCCGTGTATGCAGCAGCTGTGATGCTCCCCTGGTTCATGTGAGAAGAATGTGTTTGCTGATGAGTTCCAGCAGTGAAGGAGCTTTGCTGGGAGCAGGTAACAGAGCAGTGCCTGGTGGTGAGGCTGCGGAGCTGCTGCTCCAGGATCCAGGTTGTGTTTCCAGATTTGGCTCATCTGCCCTAAATGACATTGGACAGGTTGCTTCCGTGCAATGCTTCCTCCATCTGTAAAATGCAGATGATGATGATTACGTCCCCTGTGGGACAAAGTGATGCTTAATCAGCTTGTGAAGAGCGCCGGCGTCCTTGGCTGGCTCACCCTGAGGAGCAGGAAGGGCATGCAAGGACAGCCCTTGGGGAGAAGGACGCTCCGTGGAACACGCCACAGGCTGTGCAAAGCTGCCTTTGTGTTTCTCCTTCCAGAAGACTCCATGCAGCTCACAGTACACCCTTTAGAGTCTCTTATACAACAGCCTGGCTGTTAGGTGAGTGACAGCATCCCAGCAGAAGACATTGGTACTTTGCCATTGCAAGTGCTGTGTGTGACGTGGAGCTGAGCAGATGCAGAGCACAGGATGCAATCCTGGGCAGTGTGCTCCAGGACACTGCTGGTGCAGGGTCTGTGGTCTTCACTGCAGAGAACCTGCAGAGAAGGCTCTGAAGGAGTAATTGCTCCAAAGCAGGAAATAAGATCAAGGAAATAGAAGCCAAACCATCATTTAGTCCAAACCATGTCACTTCCCATGTCCTGCGAGATGCTATAGGGCATTCTGCAGGCTTCCGGCCGTTCCCAAATCTGTGGTCAGCTAAAAGAGACCGATCCAGAAGGAGGTGTGAGGAACAACCTCATTGAGGAACAACCTCATTAAGGAACATGAAGCTCATGCTCAACCTGCAGTGAAGTGTTTCTTGGCCAACTACTCACAAAGCAAATTAACATAGAGTGCCAGGGAAGGACCAAGTCCCCTCTTCTTGCAAGTTTTACTGTCGCAGCAGGTTTGAACTCTGCTTCCTGAATGCATTGGAGTGATTTATAACCACTGCCCAAACCCCATGAAAAGCCATTATTTTCTTTATCTGCATGTCATTGCTTTTTATAGCACTGTTTATGGAAAGCATTAAAAAGTGAAACTGCAACCAGATGGGGCCCGTCCTCAGCAGCAAAGCATCTTTAGATTGTGCGGAGAAAGCAACAACAGATTGGCACTCCGCAATGGCAAAGTTCAAACTTATTTCACACCTAGTAGGAAAAGTGTTGGAGACGGCATTCAAACAAAGTTGCAGTGATGAAAACAGGACTGCCCCCACTGTGAGTTTGATATCTGGGCTGGCCTGCCTCCAGATTCCTCCTCATGAAAGAATCAGGATCATTCAGGTGGGAGCATAAGGCAGAAGGGATTTTGGGAGCTCCAGACAGCCAGGCCAGGATTAACTATGCCCTAAACCAGTGCATTGGTAAAGATTCAAATCTGAGGCTGAGCCCCCAGGAATGCTGAGATGCATCAGCTCTGGTGGGCTGAGCTGATGTGCAGGCATGGTTCAATGTCCTGTGCATAGGAGAGTGTGCTCCTGAGGGGAAATAAGAGGCTGAAATGGTGATTGTTATCACTGGAAGGTCTGAGAGCTCTGGGAGATGCTGTGTACCAGGAGTAACCCCAGCCAAGGCTGAAAGGCAGTGAAAAGGAGCTGGGTGAAGGTGCACAGCACAGGTGATGGAGGATAGGCTGTTTACTCAGTGAGCTGGCTTGTTTTGGAGTCACACATCACTCTGCTTTCCCTCTCCTCTCTGATCCAGACATGCCTGGCCATAGGCAGGAATGCCTTAGGCAAAGTTCCTTTGTAAAACTGCTTTGTTTCTAGTCTGGCCTTAAGCATAAACAGGAAAAGCAACAGCAGTCAGAGCAGCTCACAGCATGACCCTATCTGCCAGGTCCCCAGTAGCAGATCTGGAGAAGGCAGGCTCATGTGGTTACATACAGAAACCCCCTCCCGCTGCCTTTCATCTGCTGCTGGGCTTCAACACAAACACATCCCTGGTTTGAGGCAGTTCCGTTCATTCCCTGGAGAACCAGGGTCCTTTCTCACAGCATCTCCTTGGTTGTTGCCACTCTCCATGGTCAATCCCACAGAGAAGCCTCAAGCAGATGAACCACAGAAGCTGAACTCTCACAGCAGTGGCATGTGGGGGGGTTTGGGCCTTTCAGGTGACACAGAGATGCTCCTGTGCCCCACATCCATAACAAACAGGGTAGCTGGCAACTGTCAGTTCTCCTTTCATCCATAGTGAGCTGCTACTGATGTTTATTCATGGAAATTATCATTGATACAAGCAGAACTACACCATGCACAGTGGCCCAACCATTCTGATTTATAAATCCAAGCTGCCTGGTGAAATAACACCTGCAAATCTCCCCTGTTGTCTGTGGGCAGAGTCCCATAAAACCAGCAGAACGAGCCATTGTGGACGTTTTGCACAAGCTTGTTCCCTAATAAAGCTTGTCTTGTGCTGAGGCAGTGCATCTCAAATTCCCGTTCAATTTGAAACTTCACGTGGGAATAAAAAAGGGATGAAAAATCACAGGGTTTCTAATGGAAATCCCTGCCAATGGTAACTATAGAGAAGATGTAATATCTATCCTTAGGGAGGGTTTATGACAGTTGATTTAACACCTTCACAATAAGTGGGCATTTATTGACAGTGAATTCTGGCAGAAATACATATTGCATCACATTGCCATTAATGTTCCTGCACTGGTTTGTTTCAAGTGAGGTGAACTGCGGATTCATTCGGAAGCCACTGGGCCAGCAATAGGCAAAAAAGGCTTTCTCTGGGTGAAGCATTCTTCACTTCTGGTTCAGACACTGCAGGAACTCCTGTGAGGGATGAAAGCGCACGTTGGGTTCCCCAAGTTCTCTGTTTGCCTCTTCAGGTGGCTCTGGACCTGCCTTTCCCTCCCCATGGCTTCTTCACCTGCCAGTAACTCATAGGACAGGGCTTGTCTCTAAAACTATGACTGTTCTTCCTGGGATCCTGCAGCCTTTGGCATCCTTTAGGCACAATTAATAGCAGTTCCCTCCCTGAAGAAGTCCTTAAAAGAAAGGATTACAAGAGGTCTTCAAGGTCCTCATTTCTCCTCTTCAGCTTACAGCTCGGTTATCCCTGTGACATCTGTTCTTAATTCACCACTGATATTAAATAAATTCATTGACAGGAATGATGTCTAAATTAGGAATGAAACTGTAGGAGTAGCCATTAAAAGCTGGAGTCAGACCATTAACACTGACCCCTGGATGCTGCTGGGCACCACCTTGCTCTCCTCAAGCATCACTTCTCACACTGAGTGTTTTCCTGTCCCTGGCCAGCAAGAGGGGAGGGAATGTGGGCACAGGGCACTCAGCAGAGCGCTCTGATGCCTGCAAGTGAGAGCAGCATCCCCACGTCATTCCACAGTGCTCCAGAATCTGTGCCCATGGGGGCCTAGGTGAGGGCTCCACTGCAAGGATTGGTGCAGAAGGATGCAGGAGTGATGCCAGCATGAAGCAGAGCCATGGAGGTGCAGGAGCATGAAGCAGCACTTGATCAAGAGGGGCAGAGATGGGCCCTGAGGCAGGGCAGTGGTGAGGGATGTCAGTGTTGATGCTGCAACCAGACACCTGAATAACAATTCAGTAAGTAAAATATGCACTATTTGTCTCTCAGGCAACACACATATAATTAGTTTATGTAAATACCTAACTCAGATTGGCAAAATAAGCAGAGAGGCAGCTTCTTGTCTGGAATCAATATTTGTCTTGGTACTGATGCTATGGGAGCTCTACTGGGACTGACTGTCACACACAGTTTTCCTCTGGTGGAGGCTGGATCCTGCAGGATTCCTACAGTGACTGTGGCTGTGCAGGAGCCACTCTGACCCATTCGTGTGATAACTGAGAACTTGAAGATAAGACTCAGCATTTCCTGATAAAAGCCAAATCTCTGTGCACAGAATAGGATCCTCCATCCACTGAATGCCCGGTAATGCGCATCAGTTCCACCCAAGTGAGAATGCTGTAACCCAGGGTGGATAAGGAGATCCAAACCCTTCCAGGTGTGTTTGAGAAGTGTCTGCATTTGCCGCCTAGCTGCCTTGGCAAAATTCATCTTTCTGGCCTCAATTCAGCAGAACACTTAAGAACACACATAGGGCTTGGAAGGTGTGCAAGGCCCAGTAAAACAGAAGCTTGTGCTTAAGTGGTTTTGCTGGACAAGGGCCTTTAAGCCACTGGCACTTGCTATAATTCCTCATTTTAACTAAAACCCATATTTCTGTGCAAGAGCGTAAAAGCTGGGGCTGAGGGAAGGAACCGGTCAGGGCTCGGTAATTGACTTCCCAGTTTGTAATGTCAGAGCACGACAAATGAAAGCTTCGCCCTTGGTGGGGTTTGATTCAGATCCTCTCAGTCAGCAAACCCTTAATTAGAGGCCACCTTCAGAAGAAATCTGCATTGATAAAAGGGTATCGAAGTGCAGCCCTGCACTGCCCGTAATAGCTCAGGAGACCACACCAGCCTGGGCTCCCTAATATGTGCTCCCTTCTGATGGGCTGTGACATTTACTGCCAAGGACACGGGGCTGTGATCAAATCAGAGGAGCTGCTGAAATGACACAGTCAAATTTGATTTCTGCACTAAAAGCACTTTTGATCCCTGGGCATCCATGCAGATTCCCTCTCTTCATTCTCTGTGCTAAAGCATAAACTGGCTGTTCGTTAGCTTGCTATATCATTGACAAATGTGGCTTGGGAGCTCTCAGCCAGGCAGCTGCTCACGTACTGACCACAGAACTGCTCATTTGTTTCCTCCTTCAGAAAAATCCATAGCCAAATCCTTCACTGCCTCCTTCAGTTTTCCCTCTTGAGTCAGGACACCCACACAGGAGTGATGGAGGAGCTAAAATCCTGCCTTGCTCTTGCCATTTCTGCCTTGTGACACACGTGTGCTCTAACAGGGGGAGAGCCGCCAAGGTACAACCCCCCAGGCATCTGCTGGTACCCAGGATATGGGCTCTGCATCCCAATTCCAGCCTGGGCACTGCAGAAGGCAGCATCCTGCAGAGTCCATCGGTGTCCCCACAGCCCCAACTGGCACAAAAAGGGCTCACTGGGAAAATACTGTTCCCATTTTCCCTAAGCTTTGCAAATGGCAGTGATTGAAGCAGACCAGTTGTACCAAGCTCATTTAAAATGTATTTCCACTGGGGAAGGGAACCGACCAGGGCTCAGCTGAAGAGCCATGTTACAAAACGCACATCACTTTTACCCTTGTGACAGAATTCCTGAAACCCTTCTGTTCAGGACCTTTAAAGCCACGTTATTTGAAGAGGAAACCTTTTCCTGCACACACACACCCGCCTGTAATGGATAAAGGCTCATAGAGAAACTCTTCTTACATAAAAAGGCCCAGATTCCTGTATTAACTTCCAGCACCAACTCTTATTATGGATTTGCCAGGTTAAACAAGACCATTCCCTGACCTTCCCCCATAACCCAGGCCATGGATCATCACTGATTTTTACAGTGAACTCACCCTTTCTGTCGGAGAAAAGCATGTTCTAGCAAGACAGCTAACACTGATTTAAAGTTCGAGGGTAATGACAAATCCACGGTAGCTCTTGGTAATTATCACTCATGGATAATTGAGAGTGTTAATTTTCAGAGCCAGCTGTTAAATAGATCTTGCACGGGAACACCAGGCGATGGGAACTGCTCAACTGCAGCATCCTTTATGTGCCTGCATTTCCCTGGAAGTTGAAGATGCTGAAAGGGGTTTGCAGACCCCAAGCAATGCAACTGCCTCATGGTAGTCTTGGATGTATAGAGTTATGGTATTTTTTAAGGACCTGGAGGGAGAAATGAACGCAGCTCTGTACAACAAAGCTGTCCATGGCCTAGCACTGCATTTAGCATAGAAACGATTAAAAACCAGGCAGAAACAGAAGCCAGACAAGAAGTCAGGGTGCAGAACATGCTCAGCTGGAGCTCCTCAAGCAGCTCAGTCACTTCCAGCATGACAAGCTGTGAAGTCCATCACTGATTAGAAAAGCATCTCCTCTGTGGGGCTGCAGCTGTAGGGACAAAAGGCAGGCGGAAGGGGAACAGCGTGCCACGCTGCATCATGGCTTCCTTTCAAGTTGCATCATGAGGTGGACAGAGAAAAGAAATAGAAGCTTTTACCTCATGCTGCTACAATATTACTCCCTGCAAGTGCATTCTGGAGGGGCCTCCCCCTGTGCCTCTCTCCTCTTCAGCAGCATTGAAAGGAAATTCAACAAAACCAGATCATCTCTGCAAACAGTGGGATGTGCGCGCAGCAAACCCTGCTGTAAGGAGTTGTGTGGCAAGAAACAAGCACAGCGAGGGCCACAGACATCTTATACCATCGTAAAACATGATTCTTCCAACTGTTACAGAAGAGCCCATCAAAATGAGCTCACTGCATCAGGGCAAAAGCTGCGGCGACTGTAATGCCTCTCCGCTGTCTGCAGTGTTTTGCACTGGTTACCATCAGACAAAGTGAACATCAGGGAGCAGAATTAGCAAACAATTCCTAATGCCTTCCTCCTCTCTCCCTCTTGTTGCTCACAGAAAGCTGATCTGGCCGTTGCTCCGCTCACCATCACCCACATTCGGGAGAAGGCCATAGACTTCTCCAAGCCCTTCATGACGCTGGGGGTCAGCATCTTGTACCGCAAGCCCAACGGGACCAACCCCAGCGTGTTCTCCTTCCTCAACCCCTTGTCTCCTGACATCTGGATGTACATCCTCCTCGCCTACCTGGGGGTCAGCTGCGTGCTCTTCGTCATAGCCAGGTAAGGGGATGCACCAAAACCCAACTGCCAGCACACCACATCTGCTGCCATGTCACAAGCTGCCCTCCCCATGCTCCTCAGATCCATTTTGCTGCCAAGTGTGTTAAACCTGGGTAGTTATTGAAATGCCTGTTGGTCCGTCACCCTAAGCTCTTGGCTGGGGATGCTCCCAGGTACCAGAGCCCTGTGCTCTCTGGAGCCTGTATCTCTGGTGGTTTTCGAGGTGATGTAAGCTCCACGGTGACAATCAAAGATGAGCTATCCACAGGGGAAATTTGTTTCCTTCTTCATTAGCAAGAGCCTACTTCCTATCCTTTGTACTGCTTTCCCAGACTAAACACTTGTTTGTTTGCTGTATTAACATAAGCCTCTCGCTGTGTCAGGGCAGGCAGATCCACACATTTAGCAGACTTCTAGTAGAAAAGAATTTTAAATGCATGTTCTTTCATGGGTTTGGAAATGTTGCTGCCTCTCCATTTCATTAGCACCTCCCTGGTATAATGGAAAGTAATTGCCCTGCTCTCCATCATTCTCATGCGTGCTCCTGTCAGGTCGCTTCTCACCCAGTCTCTGCACAGGGTCTTGCACCAAGTCCAGCTCCTGTCCCTAAACCCTCCTCCAGTGAGGCTTCCACAAACCCTCCCCTATTATCAGGAGAATGGAGAACCCGTTGCTAGAAATCAGACAATGTGCCTGTTTACAAAATTAATACGCATCTAATTAGCATGTTTAAACCTCCTATATTTAAAAGAAGAATTAGCATAGATTTGCATGTGTTATTAATTTTACAGAGCCTTTGATGAGGCGCACAGACCAGGGCTGATTCCACCTTTTCAAACCAGAACAAAGCCCTCGCTCCCCGGCCATGCAGAGCCCTTGATGGATGTGCAAATATCTTGTTTAAACACTGTGCCCAAGGAAGGCTCCTAAGCACAACCTGCACTTGAACACTGGTTTCCCCTTTCTTCCAGTTCAAGTTATGCTTTCAGAGACCCCCTGCTCACCCCACACCTTGAACTGGGCACTATGGGCAGAGCCCAAGGGGCTGCTGTGAGGAGGTTTCCTCAGAGCATTCATCCAAACTAGCCTCTGTCTTATCCACTGACATCACATACTCAAAAAGATGAAATGGAAACTGCAGCAACCAGAATCCATTAACCCTCATGTTAAAACAAATCTGCAATTTTCAGCATCCCTCAGGTCCACAGCAGCATTTAGAGATGATTTCACTGCGTAATATCCTAATTACACATAACAGCAGTTGTCAAAGTAAACTCGGTTCAGCAGGAAGCATTAGTGCTCCAAACCACCCAGGATGGCAATGCCGTCCAACCAAAGGCCAGGTTGGATGGGGCTTGGAGCAGCCTGTCCTAGTGGAAAGTGTCCCTGCCCATGGCAGGGGGTTGGAACTGGATGAGCTTTAATGTCCCTTCCAACCCAAACCAGTCTGGGATGCTGTGATTTTATAAGAGGACAAGAGCCGGGCTGCCATTACCACATCTCTCCAGGTTGCCACCAGCTCTGCCTCACAGACAGCCCCATCTGGATGCAGATAATGCTTGGGACACATAAATGTGGCCCAGTTTGGCTCTGTTCCCCAGCTGAAGCCCTAGGAAGACACTGGGGGCCTCCAGCGGGGCAGGATGAGGTGCTCAGCATTGCTTTGTGTCAGAGAAAGAACCAGATGCTCTCAACAGGAAAAGATCCTCATCTGGGAGAATGAACCCGAGGTAATTACGAAAAGGGAAAATATTGCCATGGCTGATAGAACTCCTTCACTTTCTGTCTCTGTTAGCCATGCAGAACACAGCTAGATGGGCTCTGCTGCCATAATGCCTTTGGCTTTAATGCCCTGAAGTATTAGACTGCTTGTGCGGCTTGAAGTGACAATTCAAATACAATTTTACCTTTATGAGCTTATTTTTCCCAAGCCATATGATGGCCAATCCAGCTCAAATTGTCCCATTTTGAAAGCACGTTAAATGGGCAAATTGTAGCTGCACATAAAATTCATTGCAGTAAATACGGAGGAGAGGTTGAAGGAAATGAAAACATCATCTAGACATCACCTTGCTCATAATGGGGTATCTCTATGCTGTGTTCAGAGAGCAGCCTCGGGCCCTCAAGCACCCAACTGGGTCCCAGCCTGATGCAGCTGGTGTTGAGGGATTAAAACCTGAAGAAGTGAGGTTTAGTCTCTTGGTTTATTCTGAAATGACCTGAAGCAAACCTCATAATCCCCTATGTCCGAGCAGTTATGATGTGATACGAGAGGTTTTTCCCTATGAGGCTATTTTTTGGCTGAAATTGAACCTCCAAGATGTTGCAATTGCAGCTTTTTGTCACATTTTGCTCCTGTCATTGCCTCTGTCTTCCTCTTCTTTCAAAGAACACCAAGTGTTAGGTGTAATTAAGGTTCTGCAAGAACGACCTTTTAACACATGGAGATGGAAAGTGACTGATTTCATGGGGAAAATACTTACTGCATTCAGAAGTAATGGAAACAGTATCTGCTTTTGACCCCGGCAAGGCCTCTAAAATCCAATTCTCAGAAGAAAACCACAATCAAAATAGCAAAGCCTTAATTCAGAGATGTGAGTCTCCTGAACTAGGCACCAGAGCCCTCTGCTGATGCTATAATCATAGGTCAATGCCACTTAAAACAACTTAGGGACTATTTAGAGGTCAGCAAAGGATGTATTCGATTCATTTCCCCTCTTAATCAGTCTTTCTTAGTTATTGATGGAGCCTCTCCTCATACCCCCCTGGTCCCCAAAGAGCCATAAGCGCTTGCAATGCCTAAGGCTTCGTGTGGGTATTTTGCCTGGTGGCTGGTTGCAAGTGGACTGTGGAGTGGCTGATGTGAATTGTCACCACCCTCAGACTGACACAGCCTCCAAAGTGCTGCTGATCACCTCCGCGTGCCCAGCAGGGCAGGGGCCTGAATATTCATCCATAAGGAATTTCTCTGGAGATGCAATTTCGACTCCAAAGCGTTTTGCATCAGATCTTTAAAACCTCTTTGAAACTCTCCCTTTTCCCTGCCAAAAGGCCAAGAAGAGACAAGAGAACAAACTCCTGGGTTTTGATGAAATAGATCTCAGTCCCTGTTCCACACCTGAGGAAGAGGTGAATCCTGAGCAGCCCCCATTTATTATGGATCCAGCTGTATGGGGTCAATGAGCTCCGCTCGCTCTTCCCTTCATTACCCCTCTTCTTCCACTAATGGCCCTGCTCACTTTCAAGCAGTGATGGCTCTGTCACTGCTTTTCGGTTTTCTGACTGCTTCTCTCTAATTTGAGCAGCACCAGTAGGCTTTCACTCAGAGACCTTGAAGCTCTTCCCTGTGTCATCTTGCCAGGCTCATTTGATGTCAGCAATTCCCGCTCCGTTTCATATTCTATCATTGGCAGCCCAAGAAAGTTTTCATCTAATTCTTGAACTCTGGTTTAATTCAACAGAAAGGGCTTAGGTGCCATACTTTATACACCTCTTGCCATCCTTTATACACCTCTTGTCATCCTTTATACACCTCTTGCCATCCTTTATACACCTCTTGCCATCCTTTATACACCTCTTGCCATCCTTTATACACCTCTTGCATAAACTTAGACCAAGTCTCAAGGAGCAGGCAGCGTGCAATGCTCAGCCTGATTCTTGCTTTCCCTTCTGGTTTTTGCTCATTGAAAAACCAGAGGGAAGGGAGCAGACAGATGAATGAGCAGGATTTGTGGGCTGCAGCCAGAGCAAGGCCTTAGGTCTGCATTCTGGAAGCTCAGAGCAGGCAGTGGTCCCTGCTGCAGAAAGGCACAATGAGAGACGAGGAGAAGAGAGGTCGTTAAACTGTATCTGGAGTAAAATAGGGGCAAACAATGGGACATAGGTACTTAGAATAAGCCTTTTTAATTCAAAAGAAGTCATAGCATGATAAAATCATAGAATTGTGGCCTGGTTTGTGTTGGAAGGGACCTTAAAGCTCATCCAGTTCCAACCCCTGCCATGGGCAGAGGTGTCTTTCACTAGAGCAGCTTGTTCCAAGCCCTGTGTCCAACCTGGCCTTGAACACTGCAGGGATGGGGCAGCCACAGCTTCTCTGGGCACCCTGTGCCAGCGCCTCAGCACCCTCACAGGGATGAAGCCCTGTGTGTTGCCCCTCATCCGTCTCCCATGGTGGGTTGTTCCTGCACTCTGCCCTGCGTGGTTCAGGTGCATGGGGATGGCAGCTCCAAATCCAGCCAACTGTCTGACTGAGGGCACCATGAGACCGAACCAGAAGACTTCTCCTTGGGCAGCAGCACGTTTGGCAGAGAATCACACAGAGAAATGTCTAATGCAAACTGTGGGCTGGGCTTTGAGCAAGGGCTGTTGTGAAGCTGCAGGGATTTCAGGAGGAAGCGGAGATGATAATTAATGCCTGGTTCTAAAGCAATTACACCAATTATGTTTTTAATTTAATCTCTGCGAAATTTGGGTCTCTTAGAAAGTGTAAATAAACAGCTTTAAAAACAGTAATGTTCCTCCTGTTGAGCACATCCTGGCTAAGAGAGCTGTGCACAAAGCAGGGGTCAGCATGTCCCCAGAGCAGCATGACATGTATTAAGGTTCTTTTGTTCCTGTGCCTTTAGAGTCTCATCATGTTACATCCTGCCTAACAAGCTCTCCCTTTCCATGTGCCATCGCAGGTTCAGCCCATATGAGTGGTACGATGCCCATCCCTGCAACCCAGGATCAGACATCGTGGAGAACAACTTCACCCTATTGAACAGCTTCTGGTTTGGGATGGGAGCTCTCATGCAGCAGGGTAAGCTCTGCTCATAGACCCACAGGCAGTGAGTGAGGTGTGGGAGGGGGCAGCCCTCCTCCTGCACCTCCTGGGATCCACCATGCAGGACACGATGGGTGCCTGCTGCCCCTGATGCACCACAGCACCAAAGGGACCTGCTCCCCAAGGGGTCCCGGGGCTGGGGCCAGCAAAGGGCTGATGAGACAATAATCTCCTGTGGTTATTGCTTCATTAGCTGTGATCTGCACTTCAGCAGCTCCTGGTGACTGCCTCTGTTATCAGCCCCTCCCTTTGAACTTCACCTCCACTCAGACAATTCTGCGCAGTGCCTGTAACAGGGATGGAGGAACGGAGGAGGACATGTTCCAAGGCTGAGCCCTGTCTGGAGCACCCCAGGACATGGTCCAGGGGCTTTATGCCAAGAAAACCATCTGGATTTTCTGTGTCGGAGCAAGCTTTGCAGTCTTTTATCTATTCCTGGCACCTGCCTCTATTTGCACTTTCACCTCCTGCGGGGCAGAGCCCCATCCTGCCAGCTCAGACACATCACCAACCCCAGGAGCTGCATGTGGCTGCCAGCACCCCCGTGCCACCACACAGCAATCATCACCATTAATGAAGCGTGCACGCTCTGGCAGGTGCCATCTGGAAGCTGCATGATGGAGCAGTGACGTGTTCACACGTGTGCTGCTGCTGGGGTGCGCAGAGGAGCATCCATGGACCACGTCCTGAGGAGGAGCGCTGCCTTCATCATCTCCCTCAGCTGCTTAATTCACCAAACTCGGCAGCATCCCTCAGGTCCTGTAAATTCCTATTCCTGATAATTCAATTTGTTTAATGTCAGGATCTTTGCCCTGCCTTGCTCTGCTTTAAATGAACTCTCACAGAAGAGAAGGCATCTTGCCCTCTGGTCTGTCTCCATTTTTGTCCTCATCTGGTCATTCTGCACATTGTGAAATGGCCCGAAAGCCCCTCCAGCACAGGGCAGAGAAGAAGGAGAGGAGCTCCTTCGGGCAGCTCAGCCCAGCAGCCACCATGTGCGAGACAGAATGCTTTCTATGTTATTGGTGCACCCATTGACACTGACAGGGACCTAAGAAGTGGGATACAGATGGGATTACGTTCATATCTGTGGGTGGAATAGAGCAAATGGAATATATAGAGATGGAATGAACAGAGTAAATCAGTTAGGGAGACAGCAGAGGGAGAATATGAGAGCAGCTCTGAAAGAAGGAATGAAATTCAGCTGTAATTTAATTGCAGAAAATCCAAGAATAGAAATAAGTGGAAAATGTCAAACAATTGCCATGCTTTAATTTACCATGTATCAGTAGTTATTCCCAGAGAGCAAAAGAACCCCAGCACTGGCTTGGTGGAATGTGCAGTGCTGCTGCCGCAGCGGGTAATAGAGATTCTTCGCAGCTCTCGCTGCCCTGATGGCCAGTGACAGTTCCCAGCAAGACGGTTTAGCAGGATGAATCACCTTCTTATCAGCAGCTGATAAATGAAAAGAGCTGAATTCCCTTTAACTCTGCGTCTAAGAAGAAGATTTCAAAGCTGGACTGATGTCGCACCGCCCAATGCATCAAAGGGCAGGAGATGGAATGGGAAAGAAGCAGGATCTTGAGAAGAATCAAATCAGGATCTTGAGAACCGAAGCAGTCCTCAGTATCCAAGGCTCCTCTGCTTCCTGGTGCCTCCTTGCTGCACTCAGAGAGGAGAAAACCCACACTCCATGCTATGCTTTGATGCCTCACTGCAAATTTCGGGTTGGAGCACAGTCATTTCAAACCCAAAGCTCTTTCCCGGCTTTAAAAGGTGTCTTGGGCAATTACAAAAATAGCACAACCCATTTAGTCCTTCACATCTGCTCAGTAAAAGTCATTCCAGACCAGTTACACCTTTGATGCTGCAGCATCTCCTGCTTCCCCACTTCTAACTGGTATTCAAAGTACTGGACCCTGATAGTCCCTTCCTCCTGTTTGATTTTGTTTTAAACCTTATGTATTTGAACACACTCCCTGGAGTGAGGCTTTGAAGAGGAATCCATAGAAAAGCAAAGCCCTTTTTAAATGGCACAACAAAACACACATCAAAGTCCCCAAATCGCTTGCTATTTAAATCTCATCCAAGCAGCCTGGTTAATTACTTCACTTGGAATGTTGCCTGTACATTGGGCACTGCACGAGGTCAGCAGTGAAGGGAAAGGGGTTCTACACAAACCGCACTGATTCCATTGCAAGCAACATGTTGGGATCATTTGTCTCAAAACCAGTTGGCTTCAACTGAATAGCTGGTCCTTCCTATACACAGATCTATGTATGCAATGTGTATATGCATTTATAAAATGGGTTCTTTCTCTCGCTGTTTCCTCTTTCCTCCTTCTCTTTTTCCCTCTCCCACCCCAGGCTCGGAGCTGATGCCCAAAGCGCTGTCGACACGGATCATTGGTGGCATATGGTGGTTCTTCACCCTAATTATCATCTCGTCCTACACGGCCAACCTTGCTGCCTTCCTGACAGTGGAGAGGATGGAGTCCCCCATCGACTCGGCAGATGACTTGGCAAAGCAGACAAAAATAGAGTACGGAGCAGTGAAGGATGGAGCTACCATGACCTTCTTCAAGGTGAGGCCAGGCAGATGCAACGCTCCCAGACCAATGGGAGCGAGAATAAAGAACCAAAGACAAAAAGCCTCCTATGCCACCACTGCTTCTCCTTAGAGAAGGTTGCTTCAGTCTCACTTCCTTGGCAGGACTGACAGTTTAGCTCACAGAGGTTCCAGGCTGCCCCAACCAGCCTCCAGGGACTGAGGAGACAGCAAATGGTACCTAAAGCTGGGCAGATGTTGCAGTGTACCCTCCCCGACCAGTATTTCTTATGGCTGAAGTACCTTTCTTGTCCTTCAGGTACTCATATTAATGTAGTCAAGTTGGATCAACCTCTCAAACCCAGTGCAAGGTAACACCACCAACGCATCAGACCCAAATCACATTAATTTCTTCTCTTTAAAGCATAATTCACTGCAGGAGTTAGCCAACACTGCAGAGGAAGCTGCTTAAGAACATTTCCATTTCACTATTGCCTCTAAAATGGAAAGGAACCCGGAGACTTAAAAAGACTTTTAAAACCACAGCTGGCCTGTAAAAACGCTTCAGGAAAAAAGGGAGAATAAAGGAATAGAAATGAGGGTGATTAATCTCAGGGATGATCACGCTGGCTTGGAGGAGAATTCAAATGCACCCTGAACTCAAAAAGCTGTGTGCTGAGGCAAGGTTTGGAGCAGGGCTCCCATGGGAGAACAGGCAGAGCTGGGCTGGCTGCAGCACCCATGGATGCCTTGCATCCTCCCTGGGGGCTGTGGCAGCAAGGCAAGAGGGGCATTGGCAAAGCAGAGCCTGTAGTGTAGGAATGAGGATGATCCCCCCCAGTCACCCAGAAGGAAATATATGGGCCAGAGCATGACAAACAGTTCATGCTTTAAAAGAGTTCAGGCAGGTTGTGCCTGGAATAGGGCAGTGATTTGAATAGGCCCAGTGTAAGGCAGCGAGACGGGGCCGTCGGCAGTTTGATTGCCAAGGCTCGTTAAAGGAAACCCATGTGCTGAATTTTAATAACCAGAAACAGCAGCGTTCTTCTGCCGCTCCTCTTGGTTAAGGAGCCACTGTACTCCCTGAGCCTCCACTTTGAGAGGCAGTAACGCAGGTTGATGAAGAAACACGGAGGATTTGATACGGTTTGAGCCATGATTCATCCTGGGAAATGACAGCGTGGCTCTGAATAGTAGGTTGCTGCAGGTCACTTTGCTTTCTGCAGTGGAGCTGGTGCATGCGGTTTTGGCTTTGGCATGGTCAGGTGCATTGTGCTCCTTCCAAAAGCAATAGAAACCTACAACAGCTCTCAGAAAAGACAAGGCTTTTACTGATGTGTTTTAACTGCTCTTTCCAATCGGAGTTTTATATGGGAATAAAAAGAAACAGCCGTTTTTAGAAATCATCAAGGACATAGCGTATTTATTGCTTCAGATCATTATCCATCAGAATCATTCCTCAGGCTTCTAATGGGCATCTGGCAGGATTTATCCATGCAGTGCGTTTTCCTTTTCCTTTTATCATCCTTGTTGTTTGGAGATGAATTCTCAGGGATGTCCCTTCTGAGAAGCGTTGTGATTAGTGGAGCAGTGAAAGCATCATGCAGGGCGTTCACTGGTCCCCATGTACAGAGGGATACAGGGGAGGCTGAATTCCTCCCACCCCTCAGCAAGGTCTTTGCCAAATGACTGAGCTGCCAGTGCTACCTTCATGGGGACATCTTCAAACAGTGCAAAGCTCTGGGGAACAGAGCAATGAGCATCCCAGTGTCTGCTGCGGATCTGCATCCCCTCGGATGGGTGGGATCAAAGGAACGGCAAACAAGGCTTCACATCACCTTTGTCTGCTCTGCTGAAAAGGGGTTATCAGCAGGCAGAGAGCCCCACAGCTGTCTTGAAAAGCTCCTGGAGCTCTGGAGGTCCAGCACTCCCTCAGTTTGGTGAACAGAGTCACTGCTGGGGCAAGAGGCGGATGGCAGCATCCTAAGTGGGATTTCATCTCTTGTGAACTGCTCACTAGGACATCATCCAAATTGTTGCCTTGTTCCTTGTGGAGCTGTGCTGCAAAGTAGTTCCTCTCACATTAGGAACCCACTCCTCTGCTTCTCCGTGTTAAAGAAGCTGCAAATTACATACATGGATATTCCCCCCCCCAAGCCACAGCCTCTTCATCTGTGCCTGTGGCTCTGCCCATCACTGTCCTCAGCCAGACCCCATGTAGGTCTGTAGCAGCCCCAGCACATGTTGCTCTAACGAAGCAGGATCTTGATCTGCAGAAGGAGAGCACCATCCCAGAAATCATCCTGGGAGCAATAGGAAACAGGAGGAAGAAGGCAAATTCTTTGCACGCCGTTCCTTGAGCTGATTCCAAAGTACTCAGCAACCATAGTGGCAGATTTTGACGTCCTGAAAGAACCTCAAAGAAGCTATTTATTCTATTTATTCCCTGGCAATGCAGCTCGAGCTACAGGAACAAACCCAGATCAATTAATTTAGGAAAAGCATCGAGTGTTTGTTATAAATCAACCAGAGCTCCATCCCATCTTGCAGTGGGTGCTTTCTGAGTAAATGCTGGGCTTAATGCGCAGTGTGGAGTAGGGGCGCGGAAGTGTGTGTGTGTGTACACATATATTCACTTGTACAGAAATGTTAAATCCTTACGAGTGAGTATCTTCAGTTGCTGAAAATCAATTTATTTTTTTCATACAGGCTGGAATTGAAAATCTTAAGCCTGAAAGTTACTTTCTTGCCAATTTTGCTGATAAAAAAGCTTATATGTCTTGGCAAGATGCCTTGTAGTGGCTCCTCTAAACTATTCCATTAATTTATTTGGGTGACTGGTCTTGAAGCATTGGTTATTAAAGGCAGCTTCTGAGCTGTGACTCTAAAGAATGAATTCAGAGGCGCTCTCAGTGTCATTGCAATCGCTGCATTCAGAGGGGCTGGTACTCAGCTTTTCATGCATGCATCTCATTTAGCACTAATGCAGGGGTTTAGTCAGATGCAGAGGACAAGGACCAGATTCTGGTGTTATTTATCCCGACCAACATGAGGAGAAGCTTCACTCCTATGAATTGGTGGGAGAGGTGTAAGTGTGAGACATAACCTCATGGGGTGAACCTGGGCTGCTGTGATCTACCACCTTTATTAGCAATAATCTCCCTCATTCCATACAAAGACCTGTAGGGACAGGACAAGGGGAATGGCTTTAACCTGCCAGAGGGGAGGTTGAGATGAGCTCTTAGGAAGAAGTTCTTAAGTTGCAAAATCAGAAGTCAGCAAAACATACACTCACACAAAGGAGTCCAGCAAGACACAAATGTACATGCATTCTGTATGGATTATTAAATCACTGCTAAGATGGTTCTGCTTATTCCCACGGCATGTTCTCAGGTGATGTCATGCAAATACCCTTAAATAAGCGGCCACTTCTGCAGTGTGCCTGAAATATTCCAGGAGGAAGGGGAGGAAGGAGCGTTTCCCCTGATAGGAAAATGCTCAATGGTTGAGGTTGGTGGGAGCGGGAGCACCCGGCGCTCCGCACAGTGGCTCCTTGGCAGCTCTTGACTGGTGACAGCTCTCACAGTGACTGACAGTTGCTGCTGGATTGGACCTGAACAAATAGCCCAGTCTATCAACCTGCTGGTGCTGTGCTGAGAATTACAGCGGGGGCATTTTCACTTAGAAAAGGAGTGTTCTTATCTCACGATAGTGAAGGGAAAGGAACTAATAGGAAATACATTCCCAGTGAGGAAGTGGCAGGTTTTAGACTACAGAGACAACCCGAGATTGCTTTGAGCGGAGCCATGCCTTGAGCTGCTCTGCCTGCTCCAGGGGCCTGACCTGCCCTCCCTGCAGGAGCCACCACCACCTTATCTCTGGAAGATGAGGCTGCTGCAGTCAGCAGCGCTGTGCTGCTGGGATGCTGCTAAGGGCTCAGCCCCGTGTTGGCAGGTCTCTGTTGCACCAGGCACGAGCAAGCAGCACAGGCAGCTCTGGCCCAGGCATGCACCAGCCAGAGAGGGTCCTTGCCCCATCATAGGTGCCCCCATCTCCTGGCATTCCTCCTGGCTCCTCCCGCAACTTCAAAACACAATTAGGTCCTTTCAGTTGGTCAAAGACAGTGAGTTAAGAAGAGAAGAGAAAAGTGGTTTTTCTCTTCCAGGGAGCGCTGTCTGATGTAATTTAAGTTGCCTGAAGAGCTACAGTGCCTCATGCAAGTCCTATTAGCTTCACTAAATGCAGCCTATTGATTTTTTGCCAGTTTATTTTGCTCTATGCTTTAAACTGGAGAACACTGATGTTGTTTAAGAGCTCTGTGTCAACACCCAAGGAGCATTAAATGCAGGAGGAGCAGGAGAGCCAGTGAACCCAGAGGCCTTTGATGTGAACTATATAAATGTTAAACAAGTCTTATCAGCAAGCTGAGTGTGCTATTCATTTCAATTACCCATTGTAATGCACAGATATTTAATAATCCTTTTGGAGGCTACATTTCTTGCTGCTCTTGGAGGTTCGATAGATGCCACAAATCTATCTTACAGGCACTGGTCCAGCTTTTCAAGTAAGGGAGATTATCCTGCCTCTTGAATGAAGTTTGCTCCGGCACATCCACTCCTGCACATTCATCAAGTGGATTAGAACATGAGCTTTAACTGAGAAGAAATGAGTCCATGGATATTTCAGTCAGGAGCCCACAGGGTTAAAGACAGAGGAATAGACTTTGCCACTATGCTACTGAAGCAGCTTTGGGATGTGAAGCTTTTGTTTAACTTGAAGAAGCTGAATGAAAGGAGGTGGACAGGCAAAGCATTTGAAATAGAAAGCATTACAAGGGGCTTTCTCCTTAGCTAATTTATCTTGTTTATAGTGGTTTTTCTGGCACATTTTGGGTGAAGTTGCAAAAATGAGGGGCAAAACACTATAGCAGCAGTTGGAATGGGCTGGGGCTACGTCTCCTGCTTTCCTATGGAAGGACAGAGACCTGAAAGGAGATAAAGCTTCTGCTGTAGCAACTCCCCTGCAGCTGCAGGTGAGCAGTTACCCTTATTCAAGGCAAAGCACAAAGACTTTTCAACCCCTCCAACTTATCAGCCAGCTTCAGGCTGTTGCTCAGCAGTGCTAAGGAGGAGGAGGTTTTGGCTGACTAAGCTGCCTCTTATAGTACAAGAATGCAAGGAGAGATGTAGGAAAAGCAAGAAGTTGGGCAGAAAAGAACGGTCACATAAAGGAGCAGGCCACAGCGTGAACACAAGCCTCAATATCCCAGTGCTTTTCCAGAGCTCAACTGAATGCATGGAGCTGGTGTGATGAGCCCATGGGAACACAGGGACTAGGGAAGGTGGTCCTTCAAGAGAGCTGCTGGGGACTCTCTCCAGTCTAAAGCCAGTCATGTCTTTTGTGACATCCTACACAGGGGCAGCTCAGGAGGAGGTCACTGATAAAAGGTATATGTCAAATGTTATGGAAAGACATAAAATAACCATGTTTCTTCTCACCCAACATACTTTGTAAAAGAAGAAAACACCATTAACATGAACAGGAAGCTAGGAAACATCTTCCTCCTTTTTTACCAGGATGCGTGCTGATAGTGAAAGATTATCCCTGTGTAGTTTTAGCCGTAAGACAATCTTCTTGAATACTTGTACGCCTCTGTTTATGTGGATATGTTAAATTTGTTTGGCAGTTGCACATATCTCAGAGGAGACATATTTCCTTGCAATGCTTGAGGAAAGGCAAAAACACAATAGAGCGTGTGCAAAAGAGAAAAACATGCCCTCTGAAATGTTCCCTGTCTCCTCTCATTGTGCAGAAACAGGATGAACAAAATCCCGCTTAGGAAACTAATACATTTAAAGAGATGTGCTGATAGCATTAGCAAGTTCTAAGGGCATCGAGGCAGGGGCTCCTGCTCCTCACTGAAGTGAATGAGCTCAGTTCCAGCTCCAGGATAAGAGCTCAGGAGCAGGGCTGCTTTACGTTGAGTGCCTGCACAGCAGGCAGAGTGCTGGACCTTTGCCTCTTGTTACAGCAACACGAAGCCAAACAATGCTGGGCATACAAGCAGAGAGACAGTTATGAAAAGGTCAAGCTGGTCCTAGTTCCACTGTGCAATCTGTTCTCAAACTGGTATTTGTTAGTATTGGTTCCTGAAGAGCTACCACGTTTCAGCAAATGAAAGATTAATTCTTATTTTGGTCATTTTTCCAGAAATCCAAAATTTCCACGTTTGAAAAAATGTGGGCTTTCATGAGCAGCAAACCCACAGCACTTGTCAAAAACAACGAGGAAGGGATCCAGAGAACCCTCACGGCAGATTACGCTCTGCTCATGGAGTCAACCACCATCGAGTACATCACCCAGAGGAACTGCAACCTCACTCAGATTGGGGGGCTCATTGACACCAAAGGCTACGGCATTGGGACTCCCATGGGTAAGTGACAGCCGTGGGGTTCTGTAGGTACCCGGGGGGGGGGGGGGCTCATTGCTATGAATACAACAGATGTGGCTAAGAATATCCAATCCCGACAGCAAATTCCCAAACACCAAAGCTTATATTGCCTGCCTGCTGAAGAGAGGCCTGAACAGCCCTGCTTAATGCAGAAACATTCCCTACTTTGTGTGGGCTTTGTCCTACTTTCCCTCTGTGTGTAATGGTGCTCCCCCTCCCCAGGGTCACCATACAGGGACAAGATCACCATTGCCATCCTCCAGCTCCAGGAGGAGGACAAGCTCCATGTAATGAAGGAGAAGTGGTGGCGGGGGAACGGCTGCCCTGAGGATGAGAACAAGGAGGCCAGTGCCCTGGGCATCCAGAACATCGGTGGGATTTTCATCGTGCTGGCGGCAGGATTGGTGCTGTCTGTCTTCGTGGCCATGGTGGAGTTCATCTACAAGCTGCGCAAAACAGCAGAGCGAGAGCAGGTACCGGTTTCCTCTCTTTCCCTGCATCACCATTAGCTGCAGTAACTACACTGTCAACATCTGTAGGGTCATTCTGAGCCAGCTGCCACAGAAGTCATGAAAACACAGACAGAATTCCCTGGGAAGGACCTTTCTGAGCTGTTAAATCCAATCGTGTTGCGTATTCCAGGTGCAATGTATACAGTGCATGAAGTCTCCATCTCTTCCCCCCCTCAAGGAACTGGTCAGGGTCCACCAGGAAGCCTTACACCATCTTATCAACTTGTCACAACACATATACAACCAGCCCATCCCACCCACAGTGCCTGATTAGTGCTTCTGAAACGGGAGAACTGCTTTTATGGGTTTCCCTCTTGTCTGTCACGGTACAGTAAGTGGAAAAGTGCATTTGTGTGCATGAGCAGAAATCAAAGCAAGCAGCCCACATGACGAGCTAGATAGATGAAGGAAAACTGCCCACTTGCAAGCCCAGCGGGATTCGAGAGCCCTCTGAATCCCAGCACACACAGCTACCAGACCCCCAGCAGGGATCACACACGTTCCCGGCGCTCCGGCAGCCACCCACAGTCTGCCTCTTTGCCGGATTTAGTGCATCAAAGGCACAGTTCTCGCCAAAGGAGACAGGGATCAACCTGTCTGACATCACCGAAGTCCTGCTAAGCACAGCTGATGCCTTAAACACAGCCTAAACCTCGTGCTTGCCCTCTGCAGAGCCCAGATCCTCCCGCTCCCGGCGGGATTAGAACACTGTGCCAGGACTAACGGTGCTTTTTGTCCCTGCTCTCCCCAGCGCTCCTTCTGCAGCGCCATGGCCGATGAGATCCGGCTGTCCCTCACGTGCCAGCGGCGGGTCAAGCACAAGCCCCAGCCAGCCGTCATGGTGAAGACGGATGCTGTGATCAACATGCACACGTTCAACGACCGACGGCTGCCAGGGAAGGACAACATGACCTGCAACACTGGGCTGACCCCTGTGTTTCCCTAGGGAATGGGATGGGGGGGTGGGAGGGGAGGCAGTGCGGCAGACAAGGCTGGATGTGCTCTAAGTGGGGAAGAAAGGATAAAAAACAAACCGAGAAAAACCCAGAAAATTCAATTAAAAAGCCTGGTTTGGTTCATTTCAAGAGCAAGGCCTTCACCACGCAGCTGCATCCACCACCGGATAGAAGCAAGAGCTTCAACGCACAGACTGGAACGTGGGTCTTGGGGCTTTTTGGGTTTGGTTTTGTTCTCTTTCGTTCTTTTTGTTTTCCATGCTTAGATCCTCCAGGCCTCACGGAGCCCAACCACACCACCACCCATCACCCACCACCCCGGAGTCTGATGTTTACATACTGCAAACACACGGAGGCAAAGCAGAATTGAGCCAAACTGCCCCTCGGTGGGGAGGTAGAAGCCCCCAGCAAGGCTTCTTCAGCATGGCAATAAGAAGAAACACTTTGTTAGGTGCAGCGTGAGCCGCCGTCTGTGCGAGCATCTATTCCACACTGTCATACAGCACACTTAGGATATGTTGGCCGGGAAAGGGAAAGGTGTCTGGGAAGCTCCATGATGGTCAAGGCTGTGCCTTCTCTCGAAGCAGCTCACGGTGGTGGCCCTTTGCCTCAGGGCTGACCACCTCCATGTGCAGTCCATATGGGGATGTGGTGAGAGAAGGCAACACACACGTTCATCACTTGATCCAAAGGAGCTGACTGCAAAGGGGCGAGTAAGTCTGAATGGAGCCGAACCCCTGGCCAGGGATGGGACAGCGCAGGAGCTGCTGCCGTCTCCAAGTGACACCAGCCATGGACCCCACACCCAGAGAGGCACCGTGATTCCAGGTCCTCACCTCCTTCACTCTTCCCACAAAGCTCACTCCCCTACCTGCAAGGCCTGCCTGGAAAGTCCATCGTCGTCAAAGGAACAAACCTGTTTGCAGCTCGTTTCAGATTGGTTTCTCCACCTCTTTCTATTTCGGGCTGTTAGAAAATTATCAGTGGAACCAATCAGAATTAGCTCAAGGGGAGGCAGCTGTTCCCCTGCCCCACCGCAGAACAGCACTCGTCCTCATTTTGCTCTTTCTGTGATGAAAAGCAGCAGCAGAGTGACCCAAAACAACAAAAAAAAAGGTAATTTGTCACATTTTGACTTAAGTGAAGATATGCAAAGAATTTATGTTAATTTTCACCTTTTCATGGAAACCATGAAAAATTAGGGGTGAAAGCTGCCAACTCCATGGGCATCAGCATCGTATTAGTTTGCTGACCAGATACCTACTGCAGAGCAGAGATTGGGAGCCTGGGTCTGCTTCCCAAAGCTAAAGACACTCCTCCTCTATTTCTCTGCAAATCCCTACGCTTGGCAAAGGAGGAGATTTGAGGTTTTCTTTGCAGATTTCTCAGCTCTTAGAAAGAGATGTTCACAATTGAGGCAAAGAGAAAAACGAGCCTGAAATAGGCCCTAAGAGTCCGGAGAGTAAAATACCACAGAAAACAGCTTTAGTTCTGCTTCCTGGCAGATTATCCTAAAATCAACACATTACTGATACCAAAACCCCTATTTATCCATTTTTGACATCAGTTTGATTCGATTTTACTCACAAACATGGCAGACTGAGAGGTGAGCGTGTGGAATCACGGGTGCTATCTGCCAGCAGGACCAAACCCTGCACTGCCCATAAATCAGCTGTGAAACAGCAGCTAACATCATACATCTGCACTGTGGTTTCATGTTTAAATCTGTCATTAAAGCACTTGATACTTAACAACAAGAAAGTGTTCTGCACCACTCGGAGCAGCGCTGGAGCTGGGGGTCCGCCTGGACCCCAGCCCAAGGGGCCACTGGCTCCCGCTCACTGTGACTATTGGGAGGTGGGATGGCTCCAGACCTCATCCTTCCTGATGGACCCTATCCCGGATTCATTCACCTTCTGTTGCACTGCTTAGCACAGGTCAGAGTCCCTCCTGTTGTTCCCATTTTCCCTGTTGCTCCTTGCCTTCACCTCTGGAGCCCAAAAGCCATGCGGTGCTTAATCACAGACAAGGAGCGATGTGACTCACGCTTAGCAGTGATACCTTGGGAGACTTCCAAAGGGGCAGAGCTGATGACAAAGCCTCAAAGCCTTCTGTGAGCTGTTCTGTGACCTGTTTGTGACTATCTGCGACTCATGTCTTAGACATCATCTGACTTCCAATTCTGTTTAAATCAGCTCCTTTCTTCACTTGGGCAGAGGGACTGGAAAAGTGAGGAGGAAATAAAGAAAAAACAGGTTTGGGCTATTAAACTGCATCTAAACTGTTGTCACCTCGCTTCACTGTCCCTGATCACTTACTATTTCCTTCCATCTCTCCTGTGAGACAGAGCAGGGGCACAATGAATTGCTTTGGGGTTGCTTTCTCATGTGGAGTTAACCAACAGCGCGTGTCAGGATTGATGTCCAGATGATCCACAAAGAGAAGGAATATGCAAAGGGGACCCAGCTCCAGCTCTAGGCAACCACAGCTCCCCCCTCAGCGGGGGGTTCTGCAGAGCAGGATGCGGCCGGGCACCTTCCAGGTCTCTGGAAGGTCATCCCAAAGGGCCCTAGGAGATCCCAGCAGGATCTCCGTGTGGACACCGACCATGCACAACCTGGGGTAGGGGGACCTGGCATCCCCTTGGTGCTCAGGGCTGCTGCTGGGCTCCGGTGTCACCAGTCCTCTGCTGTCTGTACCTTCCTTTAACATGGTTCTCATTAAAAAACAGACAAAAAAAATAGAAAAAGGAAAAAAAAAAAAGGCAGAAAAAAGTCGGAAAAAGGAAAAAAAGTCTCCGTGGCATTCAGGGGATTTTCCTTTGTGGACATGCAGAATTTCTATGAATATAGTTTTTTGTAAACATTTTGTAACAATTTTGGTTTCATAGTAACTGTGTTACTTGCGGATCATTCAAGGCTGATGTAAATAAGATTTCCAAAAAAAAAAGAAAAAGCAAAGAAAAAGAAAAAATGGCGATTATTTTCCTTTTTAAGACACTGTGAGATATCGAAGTGCACAGTTTCCTGTATGAAGTAATATGGTTTTAAATTTTAAATAAACAGTTATTTCTAGAAAACAACACAGTTTCTGCCTGATGGTATTCAGCAGCTCCCTCCCTGCTGAAATGCTACACCCAAACCCGAGCTGTTGGCTGACGTCTCCATGTCTCCCTATTCCCCCTTGTCCTGTCCATGCAGGCCATAGCCAAAGCCCCTCTCCAGGTTTCCCGGAGTCCCTTTAGGCACTGGAGCTGCTCTAAGGTCTCCCTTCAAGGTACTCCCTCTTCTCCAGGCTGCACCAGCCCAGCTCTCAGCCTGGCTCCAGAGCAGAGCTGCTCCTGGATCATCTTCATCGCCTCCTCCATAGGGGCTCCATTTGCCTCACTGATGGGCAGAGGGATGCTCAGATGCTGTAACTGACCCCGACCTCGTATCCCTATGGACAGTTTCGTATCACAAATCACTAAGCCAGGATAGCCATGAGGAGCTGCTGCAGAAGCACTCTCCACAATGGTTTGCCTGGAGGCTGCGTGTGCTCTTCATGACAGAAAGGTGCCTGAGCCCGAGACCCTTCAATAAGACCACAGGACCCGAGCAGGCTTCGAGTCCATAAAACCTCTGTTTACCCGCTCTGCCTGTCGATGCGAGTCAAAAATCTTATTAGCCTGATAAAAGCTGAAAGCACCCTAAAGGCCAATGTTTATTAGTCTGAAATGTTTATGACTCTGCTTTATCGTATTGAGGCAGAAAACGTCTGTGGTTTCCGGGATGGGAATGATGAGAGCGGTTGGAGCTGGGCCATTCAAGGCAGCGATAAAACACCCTTTTAAGCAGAGGCGCAACCCTGCAGCCCTGTGCTCCTAAGCCATTTCCCATCCACTGAGATTTAAATCACAACTCCTTCCCATTATAATTATTTGTAAGGGTCACCTCTCCTAAATCTTTCTCATCTCCCTTCACTCAGGCCCTACGGAAAACAGCAGCTTTGATTCTCTTTCCGGGTAGGGACTTGGAGAGCAGAGCCCAGTCCTACTTTCATATTACAAACGCTGATCAATATGCAGGGAACATGTCAAAAAGAAGAAGGGGAATAAAGGTAAAAGCAAGCGATGCTTTTGCAAAGCTTCTTCTACATTGTTTAGCATACGAGGCCTGCTTCTGGGAACAAAATCCCTTCCCACGTGCCAAGGGGCACAGCAAGGGAAGAGCTGCTGCTGCCCACACTGAGGACAGCACAGCGCTGGCTGACCCTGGGCAGCAATGGGGGGAATTGTCAACATAAATCCTTATCACCAATAACACAAGGCAGCAATTAACCTTGTCAGTCAATGGCTCACCCTTCCCCGAGCGTGAACCACCCACCCCCAAGCTGCCAATCAAGCTGCAAATGAATTATTAATCAGACAACAGAGGTCGGTTCCCTTTGAGCATTGATGAGTCCCACTGGGCGTAAGAGGGAGAAAAGCAGGAACCAATGAGAGTGGCAATATGCAGCCCACCCATTCTCCCACCCAGGCACCTTTAGACATGTCAGATTCCCAGCTCAGCAGAGGGAATGATTTTTGACTTGCTTTTCTTCCAGTAAAATCCCGTTTTCCAGCAGTAATTGTGCATCTGTGTGTTTTCCTAACCCGGGATGGCAGAGCTCTGATGCAGCCCTGTGCCACTCGCAGGGATGGAGCAGCCAACACAGACCCTGCATCTCCTCTCCTGTGTTCCTGCTCTTTACCCAACAGCTACAGATACAGCTCTTCCTGCTCCCTCAGACCCAGCCAAATCAAGCCGTTGTCACTGGACAAGTTTGGACCTAGAGCAAATTCATCTCATATCCTTCATGGAAATTTGGGGATGGCACAGAGGGAACGAGGGCATCAGGAAGTGCAGCTTCTCCTCTAACATAGTGGGTTTGTCAGATTGAGAGATGGCCGTTCCATCTCAGAGGAACTGGGTGTGAATTGGCAATGGATAGGCCGGGAACAAGCATGGAAACAGGGAGCTGTAACTGCATCCAGTAAAAACTTTCCACATTAAGTTCCACTGTTGTCTTTCAGAAGCTTAAGGAGACATTCGGAAATGGCATTTAAATGGCTGAGGGTTACATCAGTGCCTGAGAACTTGCACTCAAAGGGAGATGGAGAACACACAGGGGTGGTCTTCACAACACAGGAGAACACCAAGGATGGGTCAGGACCAGGGCAGAATCAGTCCCTGCAGCTGAGCAAAGGCATTAGTGCACAGGGAGGTTTTCAGAGCTGAAAGTGCTGAGCAATTTGCTGGGACAGACAGGGTGCTGACACCTTTTATTTTAAGTAGTATCAATGGTGCTATTTAGTACACTCTGAAACTCGGGCTGAAAGCATGATCTTGTAAACAAGAACTCTTTTGGCAGCGCTGAAGTGACATATGGGCTCTGTATATAATGTGCCTTGAAATGGGTTTCGGAGATTAGCAAAGTGACTGTGATACAGCTAATGCTGCACAACCCCAGAGATCCTCAGCGCTGCCTGAAAGCAGAATCCGGGCTGGAGCAGCTCCTTTTTGTGGGCATTAAAGGGAATAAGGCAGAACCAGAACATGACCTCCAGCAGCAGGGAAAGGGCCATCATTAGAGGAAGAAAGGGGGCAAATAGCAGAGTACAGGGTCAGATGAATCATTGCAGAAAAGACAAAGTGTGCTGCAGAAAGATTTCCCATCCTATGCTTTTTAGGGCTCTTTACCTTTCAGCACTGGTTTGCTTATTTTCATCCTCCCCTGCTGCCCAGAGTGTCTTCCCATTTTCTACATGTTTACTTACATTATGGCTTTCTTTCCATCAATGCACTTATCTTTCTGCTTATGCTTTGTTGGATGCACCGTTCACTGCTGCTTTAGAGCAAAGTGTCTGCTGCACTTCATCAGTGAGCATTGCTTGGGGAAGTTCAGGCCGCTGCTAACACTGTGGTTACTGTGGGTATTATTAACTGTGGGGACGCTGGGGCCTGTAGGGACAGGACAAGGGGAATGGCTTTAACCCAACAGAGGGGAGATTGAGATGAGCTCTTAAGCAGAAGCTCTTCCCTGCATCCCGCAGACCTGATGGGGCTGTTGTCCCTCTTGTAGGTGTCCCCCAGCACTGACAACCGGGTCAGTGCTGGGCTCTCACCATCTGCAGCCCACACTATCCCAGGGTAGGTTATGAGCCCATAAGGACACACATCCCCTCTCTGAGCCAGAAAAGCATCTGAGCAAAGGAGAAAAGCTTTGATTTGGAGATGGCTTCAAAGGGTGGAAAAGGAGTGAGTTTTATTCCAAGTTTTTCAGCACTCCTGCTCTCCCTTTTTGTGGCCCAGCAAAAACTGCTCCGAGAGACACAATTAAAGTGTTTTAGAAGCATCTGTCATTACTAAAACAAAGCCACTTCACAGTTTCCCTCTTCTGCTGCAGTTCCATTATCTCATGTAAATGAGCTGCCTCTTCCCTTTGCAGCGTGGGCTGCAGAGGGAGAGGAGCCCCAGTGAGAAAATTTATTACCAGCCTCTCACTCTTGAGATTATCAATTGCAAATGAAGGAGCATAAATACATCTTCTTTAGCTGCTTATGCCACATTAAGGAATCTGCTCCGAGCTAATGGCTTTGCTCCTCTTGTCTCCTCAGACAGGAGCAGAGCATTGAGCAGGAGGGCTCCTTTAGTTCACAGAAGCATTAGGGAGGCTCCAGCAGCTGGGTGTTAAGCAGCAGGTTGCTCCTACAATGCTAATCCCAGTCTATCCCACAGATGATCATGCAGCTACAATAGGTAATACAATTAGAAGAGCTTGTCTTTTAGCATTAATTCTGGGCCTCTTGATGCACTACAGCATAATCACATCCCACAGCCTTGCTCACATTTCCAACATAAAAGCTTGTTCATACACACACATCTGAATCTCCAGGTTCTCCTGGTGCTTCCATGGCACAAACTGTGCTTTGTCTCTAACCCCAAACCTCCTTGAAAGCTCTGAGCCTGCCAAGATCAGGCTCCCAAGCATAGGGAGTGAGTACTGGGGAAGGCCCTATGGCTGGATGCTGGAACAAGGATGCACAGCCACCAGACAGGCCCTGATGCTCCACCAGCTGGAAATTCAGCATGAAAATGAGGAGTATTACCGCATGTGTGGGGCTGAACAGCTCTGGCTCAAACAAATCAGACCACTGAGTACAGGGGATCATCACCAGATTGATTCTGGGCTGAGCCACCCTGGGGAAATGGGAAACATTCAATGTAGCTGCTGCATTTTTACCTCCACACAGGGATATACAAGAACATAAATGATCTACATCACAGATCCTTAACCTTAAGGCACTGTTCTAATATTTAAAGGGGGCTTACAAGAAATGAATGAGGTTTGGAGCAACCTCCTCTAGTGGAAAGTGTCCCTGCCCATGGCAGGGAGCTGGAACCGGAGGAGCTTTAAGGTCTCTTCCAACCCAAACCAGGCTGGAGTTCCATGATTTTGCAGCATCAACCTCAATCACACTGAGATAAGAACAAATGGAAAGGTTTCCATAGACTGTATTTAACATTCATGGTCATTTCAACAGTTCTTTTAGTCCAACCTGGAGCACTTAGACCTTGCCGAACAGATCTGCCTTTTGCTGACAAGGCTGAAAGAGATGAGAGGGAAAGGAAAAGCTTCCCTTAGTCCGGAAGGGCCGGGTCTGGAATGCAGTCTTTAAGGTAATTGTGGCTTTGTGTTTGTGTGAGCAGATGCCAGAGGGCTGCTCTTTCCAAATTGCTTTTAAACCCAATGTGCCCGTGGAGTGCTCTGTAAATCCTGTTAGAAATAAAGAAATACAGCCACCAACCAGCGCTTCAGCCTCAGACTCTCAGACGAGTTTGTTTCTGTTATTTTCATTTGCCTGGGTAATCGAATTTGTTGGAATTAGGGGTTTGTCTGGATAATAACATTTTCTAACTCTCTGGAACAGAGGAGGTCTGTGCTGAATGCCGATGTTCAGAGTGCTGTATTGATTGGAATAAACTGGCCCTAGACAGCATCAATTACCCACTGCTGATGGATGGCTGCTCGCTGCTGCCAGGCTTGGATTGCAGAGCATCAGCCACCATTTCTGTCTAGAAATGCTCCAAAGCAGAAGTGCCTTCCCTGGGATGTGCGGTACATGGCAAGGACCCACAGCACTAAGGGTGCTGCTGGTGCACCCTGGCATCCCAGCTGAAGCAAGCAGTGAGGCTCTGCCTTGGCAGCCTGTCAGACCACGTACTGATCCCAGCCTCCCGCCTGGATGTCTGTGGCCAGGCCACTCAGCTAATTGCTTCTTGTCTAATGCGCTGCAGTGATTAGTACAGTCAGACACTGGCGGATGGCTGGCGACAGGAACAGGGGCACCTGTAATGGCTTACAGAGCACCTCAAAGGCTGTTCCCTCACCTGGTTCCTCAGGGTGAGACTGGGAGACAGTGGCTGTAGTTTGTAAGTATGAGTTAAGATCCTTGACCATTAACCATTCATGGAGTAAGATTGTAGATGAAAGCTGAGCCAGATCCTGCTCTGTTAATCATAGCATCCCAGACTGGTTTGGGTTGGAAAGGACATTAAAGACCATCCAGTTCCAATCCCTGCCATGGACAGGGACACCTTCCATAGAGCAGGGTGCTCCAAGCCCTGTGTCCAACCTGGCCTTGAACACTGCAGGGATGGGGCAGCCACAGCTTCTCTGGGCACCCTGTGCCAGCGCTCAGCACCTCACAGGGAAGAGCTTCTGCAAAGGGGAGATCTGGATTAGGAACTGGGAAGAAACTGTTCTCTGGTAAGTCAGGACCTCACCTCTGAGCTCTCAATCGGCTTTCCCTGCTCTCAGCACTCCGTTCTCTGCAGCCTTTCCAGTGCGCTGCTGCAATCCAAACCATAGCAACTCCCCTCTTTCAAGCAGGATCAGTCAGGAAAGCTTTGTTTCTGTTACACACTGGGATATGTAAAAAGTCTTTCCTCCCTCATAGCAGGCCCAAGGCAGGGCCCTAATGAGGCCATCAATAACCCAGAGCAGCTGCTCAGAAAGGATTCAGCTGTTCAAAGATAGAAAAGTCCATTAAGTTTATTGCATGAAATGTTGGACATGGCTTAGACAGAAGAGCACTGCCAAATTATATAAACTACCCAAAATCTGCCAAATGAAGGAAGTGGAGGCAGGACAGGGCATTTTCAAACTGTCATTACCCCTGGAGGGAAGGGAAGATCCATTTATCTAGTGTTGCTATCAGGAAGCAACAAGTGGGATGATATTTGTGGTGCCAATGCTGCTATTCCATGGCTGCTTTAGAAGAACAGAGCTTTTGGGGGAGAAAGGTTGGACTAAAAGACTTCTTAAAAGGGTTTTCTCCTTGCAAGCAGAAAGCAAGGTCATAAAATGCTGAAGAAAATAGCATGTATACCCTCTATTTCATAGACTCATATAATGGATTCTTGAAGGGACCTTAAAGACCATGTAGTTCCAACCCCCCTCTCTTGACCTACTGGTCACACTCCTTTGATGCAGCCCAGCATAACAACAAGACCCCTCAGAACTTTGGTTGAGGAGCTCTGGACTTGGAAGAACCTTCTACCCCCCAGGTTCCCAGCAACAGCACGGATGTGCACAAGCAGGCACAAAACTCAGGTTAGCTTTGTTTCATCCAAACTTTGCAATGGAGGAAAGACTCTGCTTGGAATCAGCTACAAGGATGAGCAGAGACACCTCCAGCAAAGGCGTGCGAGGAGCAGTAACGAATGGCCTACAACTGGAACGGCTGCAATCTGCATTAACTGCAACTGATTTGCCATACGACATACAAATACATGGAGTAACATAGGAATAGAAAACAAGCCATACAGCAATTAGCTCATTTCCCTGTGGGATGTGGTAACTAAGGAGTTTAGGGGGGTTGAAATGTGATGATAAAAGCCACACAAAAACTCAACTGTTCTCAAGGGGGGGGAAGAAAGTTACACTTCATCTGCTTATAAACACGGCAAACCATACACAGGACTCATTAGCAGCAATTAGCAGTTAGTGAATTCCTCTGCTAATGCTTCAGGAGAGGAATCCAAGCATTCAAAGGCTCTGGGGCCACAGCTGTGCTGCAGTGGCACACAGCCCAAGCTGCCATCCCAAGAATAATTCCTATGATGCGCACCAAAGCCTCGATCCTTCAGGAGGGCAGTGACCAGGAGACATTTTGACACATCCTATGGTGAGTAAAGCACAAGTGGGAAACTCAATGGGGTAAATCGAGGCACCTTCCCAAGCTGGAAGGGAGAACCCAGCAGGGAGCCGGCTGGTGGCCATGGGCAGCACCCGGAACAGCCCTGGCATGGAGCAGGCACCCAGCACACACTGGACCACATCTGGTCACACAACCGCACTTCCTGACCTCACTGAGGCTGCTGGCCCTTTGAAATCACAGCATCCCAGACCGGTTTGGGTTGGAAGGGACAATAAAGCTCCTCTGGTTCCAACCCCCTGCCACAGGCAGGGACACCTTCCATAAGAGCAGCTTGCTCCAAGGAGCAAAAACCCCGGAGTTACAGAAAGCAGCTTGCAGTTCAGTCATTGGAGCACATCAGGGCCAGGAGCACCACCAGTGACAGAGCTGCAGGCAGGGACATGAGGAGGAGGAGGAGGAGGAAGAAATCCCAGCTTCTAGGGCGCATCATCTGACTGCTCCTCTACAAACAGCCAGCTCTGCAGGGGCTGACTGGCTGGCATGAGCAAGCAGTGAGGTGCAGCAGGGATCTGAAGGTGCTGGATTGTCAGTCAAAAGGCAGCCTATAAGGAGGTATTAGGGTACAACACAGGGCTGGCCCCAGCCATGGCTGGATGGCAGAAAGAGAGGAACAAAGAGGCTTGAAACGCCTCGGAAAGGTCCTATTTTTAGGAAGAGCTGAACCTTAGGAAGGGCCTCGTGGTGTTGGTGGCACCCCTGAAGATGTACCTGGACTCGAGAGAAGCTTTTCCATGCCTGGGGAACGGGGGTCATGCACACACCACAAGCACAGCTCCATCGCTGCTGCACAAAGGAGTCAGGCATTTGCAGTAACTACTTCTTGTAATCAGTGAGATTAATCCATGGGGTAAAGATTCCCATCAACACAAATAAAAGTCAGGCCTAAATCTTATTAAAAAAATCCTTTTCTTTCCACTCCGGGGGCCGTAGATTCCCATAAAGGTAAGAAAATAGAGAGCAGTTTTTAAATGCTGGTCTGGCAATAAAATACTGATTTCTCACAAATGGAATTTGGAACATACAACCACGGGCTATACATTATCCTGCCTGAAAACTCCCGGGAGGGAAATAAGGTTATCAGAACTTTGGAGAACTTAATGCGAACGCTGATCCTTCTCCAGTGCAAATGAACAGTGTGGGGAGATATTGATACAGCCTTTTCCTCTGCTGCAGGGAGGTTGTTGGAATTTGAACGTGCTGAAAGAGCCCCATTGCCTCTGGCTTTTCATTCATGCTGCAGGCGCTCCCTAGAGTTCAGCATTTATTTATGGAAAGGCTCTTTTCCTGCTGCCCCTCACGTTATGGCACAAACTACTGCAGAGTTCACAGTGAGGTTCACAGCAGCAGTAAGCTTAAATTTGGAAACTCATTCATAATACTGCAGGGGACCACAAACTGCAATCCCCTCTCCTGCTGCCTCAGTACTTGATGGGAGTCAGTCACAACCTGCCCCATTTCTCCCCGTGGCTGATGCCACGTGCTCATATCGTACAGAGAACAAGCTGTGGTTACACGAGCAGGCTGTTTTCAAGAGCCACGTGCAGCCCCAGCAAAACCAACAAGGGAACAACTTCATATGCTTTACAATTAGACTTCAGAACAATGCTTCTCCTATGAGTTCTTATCAGGTTTCCCACCTGGAGCCTGGCCTTTGCCTGACCAAGGAGCACTGGAGCCTCTCCAACAGCACTGGCATTAAGCACTCTCACCATCACTCCTGCATGTGCCTACCCTCTGCTCGTGCAGCCACCTCCCCACCAGGTTTCCATGTGCTGTGCCTCTGATAGCTGCCAGACCCCACCAGGACTCTCTTTATGCAGCTGTAGTTTAATTCAGGCTGTGCTTTGCTTCTACCTGTTCAGATGCCTGCTCTAAATACCACATCTCTCCCTGGGGTACCGCATGAGTTTGATACACAGCATGCAGCGCTGGAGTATTTGCTTTCTTCAGTAAGAGGATATCTTGAGGAACATAATTGAATTGGAAGAAACCAACTTGTATTTCCAAGAAGGAGGTTTTGCCTATTGAACTCGGTGGATGCAAGCCAAGGTTTTGCTGCTTGGTGAGATGAGGGGAGCGATGTGGGCTGTTGTATTTGAGCACTTAACTGCTCAGCACCTTTGTGACACGTTGCCTTGTCTGAAGTGAAAGGTCCAGTCACCAGAGGTGCTTATTCAGTGGTCACTGTCGTGCAAGTCATCAGTTTTAAGATACTCAAATGATTATTCTTTTTCCACTGAAAAACACAGAGCATGAAAGTTGAACATATTGGAAATGCTGGAAAAAGGGAGAAAGAACGAAATCCACTGATCAAAGTAAATTATCAAATCCCTGTGTTCTGCAGCTAAAGCAGACCCTAGAATTGCCTGTCTTAGGACAGATATGACATTTCTAGACTGAAACGTTATCAAGATGTTCCCTAGCTTCAAAGACAGATTTCAGCCTTAAGCCTGCCTGGATCTAATCAGAGAAAATGGAGAAATCCCCATAAACAAAGGTTCTCTGGAAGCCAAGGGCTTCAGTAATGAGGAGCACAGCGGAACCCCTCTGAAGGCAAGACCTCAGAACGCTCCCGTACAGACACTGGTACGGATTTGGCCATTCTTTCCGCTAAAGCAAAGCAAGCCTGCAAGGGCAAGGCCCCTCTTACGGTCCCAAAGCAGCAAATACACCTGGATTTAGAAGGAAATGGGGTGTTTTCATGTCAAGAAGCAGAGGGAGAGAAACAGAGGATTTAAGGATGAAGTGGTAAAAACTGAGGTGAGGGCTGGGCTTAACTCAGAGAGAAAAGCATCCCTGAGAACGAAGCGGCTGTTTCAAGCATGGTAATTTCTTGTCGCCTCATCTTTACAGGCAGTGGGGCTCTGCCACATGAAGCCACAGTCAAAGAAATGCCCAGCTCTACAGAAGGTGTTTGAGAGGAAGACCTGCGCTTGCCTGGCAGCAGGATGTGGAACAAGGGACCTGTTCTTCCCCTGCCATGCTTTATACTTGTCAGCACTGAATGCACGAAGGTGCCTGCAGGAACCCCCCATCACCTCTGCCCTCCGGAACAACTTAGCAGTTTGTAACTGAACTGAAAACCAGAAGAATATTTATGCTCTTTCCTTCCCCAGTCCATTGTAAAAGAGATTTTATAGATGTACTAAATATCTCCTTTAAATTCTTACAAAGTGCAGTAAAGTGCCATAAAGCCATCAGTCATCTGTGGGAAATGAACTGAATTAAAGCGGGTTACAATTTACAGCCCAAGCTTTTGTCCAGCTGTTTAGGGGTTGCTATATCCCAAGATTCCAGATGTAGAAGAGATGCTGACACTTCTGCCTGTTCCCGCTGTGCAACACAACCCCTGGCTCCTTTTCTGCCATAAACCAGCACTGCTCAGCCTCACCCACAACAACAAAGATCCCCCAGCAAAGCTGCTCCCCAGCTCAAGGAGGTTTTAAGGATCTGGGTTAAAATCCCAGCTAATCCCTTTCTGTAAACCCATTTTAACCAGGCGACAGGCAGAGATTTTTGAATGAGCCTCATGAAGACAGGACCCAAAATTTGTCTTTCTGAAGAAATTTAGAGCTAGATAATGTTTGTCAGTTTTCTACTTGCTGCCCAAGATTAATGAGGCCTCGTATTTCCCTAAAACATGGAATGATTCCTTTTAAGATCCCGTGATACACATTAGTCTTCTGGAACAGCAATCCAATTCCTGCCTTCCCCAGATTGTAAATTAATCACAGTGGTTACAGCTTTATTTACTCACTGAGCTCTACTTAGTCCCTCCTTTGTTGCTGTAAAAGCTTGTTACTCTTTAATGGAGCTGCTTTGTAAGCTGCATGCATCCCACTCATCATTTGCCTTGATGAGAGTGGAGTTCCTCATTGCTAATGCTGCCCTGAAACCTGCCATGGAGCATTAGAGTGGAACGTGGGTAGGAGGGACACGGCCCAGGTCCCAGGGAAGGGATGAGGTTGTTGAGGGGTGCTTCCTCTGCCTCTCCATCCCAAAGCCGTGCGGAGCAGGAGACAAGGGCTGCGTCAAACTCTGCTCTTCCCGAATACACAGTGACTGGGGAGAAATTCCCATTACAAAGTTTATGCTATTTATAGTCCTCAAATGAAAGCTTAATTGGAGAAAGTGCTTCATATATATCAAAATCCTTCAAAGAGTGGCGCTGCTTTGTTGAAGCCTTTTCAATTTAGAGTCAAAACAAACTTTCTAAATTAACATTTTTATTTCAAGAAGATACTTCTGAGTTAATTTCCCTCAATCTAATTCTAATGCAGCATTAAAAAAAAAACCAGAAACATTTATATCAACTAACAGAATAAATGTGCCGTTTGATCAAGTCTCTGTTGTCATTTCTCACTCCGGCTAAAAATAAGCTCTTGCAATGGCACATTCCGAGAGGATGCGTGAGTTTGAAGCCCAGCCAATAAAGTAGGAGTGCTTATTTGCAGAAAAATAACGTTATTAATCAAACACAGAATGAAAATGAATCATTTTCCTTTTGAGCTCCTGCAACCTAAGAAGAAGGCAGTGGACAAACAGGAGGATGTCAGGAAAGATTGCTCCTAGAGTTCCTCATCCAGGTACAGCCTCAACCCAACCTGGCTCCATTCACAACAGCAGATGAGTTTGCAGTTTGCAGTGACTGATGCAGCCACTGTCAGGAGCTGTAAATATGTTGTACATGCTTGCACACATTTGTTTGTGTGTTTATTCCTCTTCCTGGCAGTTACATAGGTTTCAGGTCAGTAAGATCATTGTAATGCTTGGTTAATGGGACGAAAGAGCTCCTGTCTCTAGTCAAATGCATTGAATATCTTATCTTTAGCTGAATACATTACTCAGGTCTATTGCAGAATGGATCTACTAACCAGATTAGGTGTCATTTTAAACCTCTGGAGAGCACTCATAAATACATTATGGGATTTGCATCACAACAGGCAGTTTAAGTGGCACAAAGAAGGAACAGATGACAACCCTCAAAACAAATCTGCATGTCTGAAAACTCCCTTCTCAGCTGGTATTCACCCTGCACAGCACCAGCAAACAGCAAGGCCTCCCATTTGATCTCAGTGATGCAACCAGAACCTTAAAGAACATCCCCTGCTGATGAACCAGCAGGGATGAGCCCCGCAGCCCTGGCTCATGCCATGATCAGAGCGGCGTGTTGTGAAGAACAGGGAAGCTCCTGTTCTCCACAGAGGGCATATGGACAGTAACAAGAGCAGAACAACCCAGCCTGATGGGTGGCTGCCAAAGAGCTGATGCATTTGAAAGATCAGAGGACAGTCTGGTGTGCTCAGGCTGTAACAGAGTGGTGATGGAGAGCCAGGAGGAACTCACTGTGCCCGGGGCACAAGATACAGAACGGCACCAGCTCGGTTCTGCTTTGTATCTTCTTGCAGTGTTAAGTGCTTTTAAAGGATTGCACAGGAAGGCTCATATTCATGATCTGAAGGAGGCTGTGGTCCTCTGACAGTCACTTCAACAAAGAGGCTTCCAGAAGCAAGTCCTGAGCTGCAGAGTAAGCATTACTGTCAAGATGCAGAAGCATCCCAAGCAAGCAGCAGGCACAAGCTCAGAGCAGGGTGAGCAGCAGAGCTGGGCATGGTAAAGGTGTGGAGAAACCAGGGCCAGGCCTGAGGCTGTAATGAGGTGCCCCAGAAAACCAAGGTCAGGCTGAAAATGGGCAGAATTTGAACAGAGCTGGGGGGCAGCCCAAGATGGTACCTGCCTTTGTTGAGCAGTTCCACGAGCACTGCAATTGCCTCATCTCATCAACGGGTATGCGCTTCCTTTCAAAGAAAATCCTGCTGGAAAAGGCATTTTTCACTGTGACAAATGACCGTTTGCATCCAATTACGTATCTCCCTGTTCCAGATGTGGCTGGAAAATTATATACTCAGCTGCCGGGACACAGCTGGATGCCATTCCCAGCCTCACCTCTTCCAAGACTAATGAGAGGCTCGGAAGAGTGAGGCTTTGATGGCTCAGCACATTACAACAAAGGATCCCAGGTTATCCTGCAGCCGGGCCCATTTAGAAGAGAAGACCCCAGCTTTAGCACTGAGCTGCCTAAATGGAGAGTTTGCTATTTTGAGTAGACACAGAGGAGTCCCTGATGTATTTAGAGCTTTAAGAGGACTGTCCTGATGGGCAGTTCTAATGAAACCTCAGCTGCAGAGCTATTTACACAGATGTTTTACCAGCACTGAGTGCAGCAGACTCAGCATCAAGACCTTCTGATGGACCCAGGCCCAATTATCTGCCAAACGTTCTTCAGCTTTCCTCTGACTGCCGCTAATGGACCCACTTACAGCTACAAATAAAGGTTTTTAATGGGAAAAAATACCTCTGTGTGCATTCACGTGGAGGCGAGGTGGACTGGAATAGCAAAGGGACAAAGAGGAGCAGCAGGACTCAAGCTGGATTGGCAGAGCATAAAGGAATGCAATGTGAGACCTCCTGCAAAAGCCCCACTTGAAGCGCCTATCAAATCATGTTTACAAGGAAAGCTGTGCAGCAACTCCGGAACGCCCTTCTTCCGACAGCACCCACGCAGCACTGCCAGGGAACAAAGCAAGGAGAGCAAACAGATGGAGAAAAGAGCCACGAAAGGAAGGTTCTCCATCCAGGCAGGGTGCTTCCTCCCATTCTGAGCAGGCAAGTACACGGGCAGAGTTCTTTGTGCAAAACAACTAAACCCGAAGCTAACAGCGTTTACTGTGGTTATTCTAACGCTGCCTGGGGCTAGAACAGTGAGTGAGCGGTGTTGCAATGCGCTGGATGCATTCACAGCTCTCCGGGTGAAGATTCCTCCTGGCAGCTTGGATGTAATTGTTCACAGGTATTTTCTCTCCTGTTCCAGAGCTGCCTTTGCCCACACACCACAGCTCAGTGTGCAGAGCCCTTTCTGAGTCCTTCCCTTTCTCTGAAGGCTGTTTGGCATCTTCTTTGCTAGGATGTTCGGTACAGTTCTGATCTGCCATAGAGCTCTTCACTGTTTCCACAGAATCCCGGACTGGTTTGGGTTGGAAGGGACCTTAAAGCTCACCCAGTTCCAACCCCTGCCACGGGCAGGGACTCCTTCCATAGAGCAGCTTGCTCCAAGCCCCTGGCCTTGAACACTGCCAGGGATGGGGCAGCCACAGCTTCTCTGGGCACCCTGTGTGCTACCTCTCAATGAGAAACCACCTTAAGGTTCTCTCTTCCACCCCTATTTCTTCCCCTCCACTATGCTGCCATTCCCTCGCTGGTGCTGCGACTTCTTCTCATGCAACTCTTTGCTCTTCCACAGTCGTGTGAAACGCTCTGTTTCCCATTTGCTTCCTCATTCACAGTCACTGGAACACTCCTATGACAGTGTCAAACTCCACAAAATCCCTGACGCTTCCCAACCCCTCAAGAACTGCCTTCAGCTCCACAGCAGGGTCTTGGCATGGTACATGTGCGTCACAAAGGTATGCAGCCACTTCGCCCAGTAGGAAGTTTTCTGATGTGGGCCTAAGCTGCAGCTCCCACTCTGGAGCTTGGGGAATCAGTCCTTGCTTTGAGCATGAATTTTGGTCTCTTACGCACTGAAAGGGCATCTGCTTCCAAGTGGCCTGACTGGAATCATCCAGCTACACCCAAAGGGAACCCCTCAGGCTCCTGTTTAGCTCAGGAACATCAGGATATCATGCATCTGACCCAAAGGGCTCAGTCAGGAACAACCCCTGCAGCAGCTGTAACACGGAGGAAAGAGGCTGCTATAAAGAAAGTGCTTGTTCTGACAGTGCTTTATACAGCCACCTCTTGCCAAATAATCCTATGTTGTTCTCCTGAAGTGCTTTTCAAAGCACAATAACACCGAGCTCAAGAGCTCACTGATGGTGGTGGAGATGTAAGGGATGAAAATTAGCAGCTGGTACAAATATGCTGCGAGTGGTTCCAGAATGGGATTTGACAGAACTTCGAATTCAAGAGATAAGCAGCGCGTGCATGGACGTCGCAGGATCAGATCAGGGCACAACAGAGCAATGGGAATGCAGCAGGGTTTGATCGGAGCTGACTTTCCTTTCAGGAGACACGGCAAGTGCACAGCCAGAACTGAATGAATAACCCATCACTGCATCAGGAGCTGTCTGCCTGCTGCTTCCCTGAGTTGTCCTGGCATCCTCCAGTTGATTCTTCAGCCAAATAATGACTGTGATGACATATCAGCTGTAGTTCATTGGAGAGCAGTCCCTTGACATTACAAATGGCAGCAGTTGGGCCCAGAGGCCACAAGATACATCACGTCTCTGGCTGGCTGAACACAACCTTACAGCCCTTGGTTTCCAGCCCAGGACACTTGCTCTGCTCTGGGGGGAAAGCAGGATCTGGCCTCTTGGGCTTCTCATCACACACCTACAGAGCTCAAATCACAACAGGGGGACAGTGGGGCCCCACTGAGCTACCCCTTCACAAAAAGCAAGTTTGCCATCAGTCTCCAATACAGATACCAACACCAATCTCTGATATCAGGGCTGCCACTGGGACAGGGGCCAAGCACGCAGGGGAAGCAATCTGCAGTGGAAACCAATGCCTCCAGCCTGAGCCCTGGGGCTCCCAGCATAGGGATACCCCACATAGCTCAGGATGGGGGTTTCTGCATTGCCTGCTCTGCAGGAGCTCCATCAGAGCTCACCAAATCCCACAGCCAGGGATGCCTGCTGTGAAAGGAACTGGTCATCCTAATGTAAAACCATTGTGAAGTCAATCAACCTGTCAGGAGAGCTGAGCAGAGGTGATTCCATGCAGCACACACAGGCAGTGTCCCTCGACACCTGCCTGGACAGCCATGAGCATCATCTCCAGCAGTCCAACATGGCTTACAGAGAGTCCATGGAAACAGAACCACTGCAGCTGACTGCCAAGAGCAGCAAACCTTTATCTCACCACTACTGATGTACCTTCAGTGTTCACTGATCTGATCACTTTATTATCTGCAGCTGCCCGACGAGTACAATGTTGTATCCAAACCCACGTATTTATAGCTGGTTAATCACAGCTTAATTACAGGAGCTCAGCAGGCTTTTGTATGAACACTGAGGCAGTTCCACTAGGAAACTTTTCAGGAGATAAGCAGAAGCATCAAATTACTCAAGATGTGTGAGAAAAAACCTATTTAGTGTTAATTGGGACAATTACCTTTTTTCCTAATTTGCACGAATATTAAAATCATAATAGAAAGAAAACGTTTTCAGTGGTTAACTGCTGCCCAAAGACGCAGTGGGCAGGGAAGAAGGAAAGACATGGAGCTCAAGGGGAGGATGGAGTCAGCAGCCGTGATGCATGCCCTTACTGCAAGTGTTAGCAGCTTGCATCAGCCTCAGTGCAGGTCAGAGAAGGGAAATCCTCATGAGAACTATATATACATACATATACATACACATAAGATATAAATACATACACAGGAGCACCTCTCCTATGAGGACAGGGTGAGAGAGCTGGGCTTTTACAGCCTGGAAAAGAGAAAGCTCCAGGGAGACCTTAGAGCAGCTCCCAGTGCCTAAAGGGGCCAACAAGAAACCTGGAGAGGGACTTTGGACAAAGTCCTGTAGGGACAGGACGAGGGGAATGGCTTTAACCTGGGTTTGCATCCCTGTTATCTGGGGTGAACTGGAGTCACCACACAGCCCTTGTCTGTGAGCAGTGAGAAGCAGCCCCATGCTCCAGGGCTCCTTGGCCCCAAACCCCTTCCCCACAGGAATGAGGCAGTGCATGGAGCAGTTCCTAGGACTTGGCTGACATTGGGCAGATGTGAAGTTCTGTTAAGCCCAGTATCATCTGGATTGACCCAGAGCTCAATACTGATGCAAGCGCTGTGTGACGGTGCAGCAGCGCTTCAAGGAAAGCTCTTATCAGCTCTTGTGAGCCCTTCAGCCGCTGGAGCATGCATGTGTGATTGGACTGAGCAATGCTGCTCCAGCTTGACCTTCAAGGAGCTGTGCCCAGCAGGATTTCCTAATTCCTTCTGACTTCCAAGCGAGGCGTCCTTGGAATACAGGGGGGTTTCTCCTCTCCAGTGATTACTATAGCTGATGGAAACATCCAAGTTGCCCACAGCAACCCAAATCCAGGCCATGGCACTCCAGGAACATGGGGGAAACGCACTGTTTGCCAAAGTACCTAAACATATCCTAGGAAGTACCTAAATATGTCCAAGAAAACTTCTGCAGGAGAATCACATTCATTGATCGAAATAAACCATTACAAATGTCAGGGATTTAAAGCCTTCTAAAGGCCTCATTTATAAGTTTTAATGATGTTTCTAAAAACATCCCCACCCCTGGCAGTGCTCAAGGCTAGGTTGGACAGGGCTTGGAGCAAGCTGCTCTAGTGGAAGGTGTCCCTGCCCATGGCAGGGGGTTAGAACTGGGTACGCTTTAAGGTTCAACCCAAACCAGTATGGGATTCTATGCCTTAAAGAGAAAGCGAGAAGAAAGGAGAGATGGAATTGCTTCCCAGGGCAAACCCATGAGCTGAGTATCCCCCCAGGTTCTGTCACCTATGGCCTGCCAGGGCAGGGTAAGCTGGATGGGCTTTGGTGGGACACCGGCTGCAAACAAGTACGTTCCACTGACCTCTCTTGCACTTCCATAATTCACCTCTACTAAAGAGTCATAACAGAGCTATTTACAGCAGGCATTAAATAAGGCAATATTTCAGCATTGATTTTGTGCCTTTCCCACGGGGGCACGCGGCTTTCGAGAACTCAAACCTCATGGATTTTTCTATAAACAAAAAGTTAATACCTGCAGCAGTGGTTACAGCAGTGACAATCCCGGAGGGGTGAGCAGGGAGAGGCACAACTGATGCGCTTGCAGCTTCTCTGTCTGGGGGTTAACAAGCAGCCAGAAAAGGATGCTGAAGATCAGCAACTGATGCAGCGTGATCTGTGCTGAGCTCCCAGGTGCCACGAAACACTCTTCATTTACCTTATTTATGACTGTTAAATCCTAACGCTCCTCAGGAGGCAGTGGCTCAACCTCCAAGAGCCCAGGCATACTATGGGGCACTGCTCAGTGCAGGCGCAGGCTGAGGATGAAGAGGGAAGCACAGATCCTCCTTTAGTGGATGTTCCACCTGAACATGGGTATGTCAACACCTATTTAAACAGTGTGCAATTGCTCCAGCCTTGTTCTGAACTCCTCCACAAAGTACCCATGAAGGCCCTGCAAACATGCAACCAGAGCAGGAGGAAAAGCTTTGTGAAACAATGAAATCTGGTGTGCACAAGGGGGATGCTGTGGTTTGTCAGGACAGGCTTTTCTTGCTTCTAATCAGGGGGAAAGACGGGAGCTTTGATCTGGATTACGTTTTTGCTAAGGAAACAAGAGCTTGTCAGGGGCTCGCAAGAGAAAAAGCAACCAGTTCAGAGCCAGCATGCAGACAAACTGGAGAGATTAAAGTCAGGAGTGTGCATCAGTCAGAGCACAAGAAAACCTCCTCGGGTTAGCGCTGCAGCTTGGAAAGCAACTGTTCCCCCCACATCCCGTTCTGTTTGGGATCTGGCCAAGTCCCTCTGTCTCATTTTCCTGCAAGAAGTGAAACCCAGAGACAGAACTGAAGTACCACCTCAAGAAACCTGCAGGAATTGGAGGACAAAGAGCCTCCGAGCACAGCAGTCAGGCACTTGGAGAACAGCCGCAGTGCTGGACCAGGGAAGGACAGGGACAAGGAAACCTGGAGGGATAATGGCAGATTTGAGTACCCTCAGGCTTCACAGCAGTAAATTGGGGCTCAAAGTCTTCATTTATGCAGTTGAGCAGAGCAGACCCCCAGGCACGGGGTTGGAAACCAGGTGACCAAGGTGCAGGATAGGCGTTGATTAGCCACACTGTTCGCTAATCTCTGCTTTTCCACGTCTTCAACACAGTGATGGCGCCTGAAGGCATCCTCCATCCCCCTTCATCAATCCACAATCCCACATTTTTGCTGCATTATGCTTGAGAATATAGAGGAGGAAATGCGTTTTTCTGTGCCTAGCTGGAGTGTGACCATTTTAATCACCTGAGCTTGTGAACAGCACCATTGACTTCACAGGTGGCAGAAAGCAGCCCCCAGCCCATGGGCACTGGTGCAGGAAATTAAGACAAATTCAGTGAGTGCACATAGGGAGCGAGAGGAAAATTATCCAGCCTGGTTTCATCTCCCGTGTCCATGGAATATTCAAAGAAAATAGAGCTTTAAAATCCCCAGCCAGAAACGGTACAGAAACACTCAACTCGGAGGCAAGGATTGCCAGGGAAGCAGTACTCTTGTTAAGCAGACAGCAGGGCTCCTTCCCCGCTCTTCCTCCAAAGGTGCCATTTCCCTACACCTTCATGAGACCCTTTCTGCACCGCTCACTGTAAATCAGAGGCTCTGCTGCTGAGCTATGAGCTGGTGGGGTGTACCCTGCCTGCAGCATGTTTCTTGTCCTGTGCTATCAGCTAAAGGCAAGGCCACGGAGCGAGCCCTCCACGATGAGCCTCCTTCCATAATGCAGTGTTAAATGCCTATGAACATCCGCAATCAGCGCGTGGCACTCATGGAGCTCCCGCAGCAAGAGATGGTTTCAAGCCTCCCTCAGCCATCAGCAGCAGCCCACAGCCACTCTGCTGTGTGCTACCGCTGCAGCCCCGAGGCCCTGCTTCCCATGCTGCTGCTTTGGGGCCGCTGAGCACGGGGGGACCCCACAGCCCCAAACCATGGGACAGACGCACGCATGACGCTTGGCTGATTGGGGTTTCTATTCGGTTGTTTGCAAAGTGGCTCGGGCTGCTTTGGGTCGTAAATCCCGGGTCTTGACAGAGATGGTGGCGGGAAGAAGAGCAAGATTGGGTTAATAAAACCACAGTCAATGATAGGGCAGGCATGCTGGGTGTTTCTTACAAAGACAAGAGGGTCAGGGAAGCAATTGCGCTAATCACAGTAAGTATTTTTTTCTGTCATGACATTTGTGCACCGAATTTATCGCGAACCAAACGATTACGTTTGATTTTCTAAGCAGGAGAAGCCCATGGGGTCAGGTGCTGAATGAGCAAATCTTCAATTCGGACTCCATGCTCCCTACCAAGGCCGAGCAGGGGCAATACAGCTGCTGCAGCTCCCCCGGCTGCGGTGCCGCCTTTTCTGACTCTCATTCTGTATTACTCCAATTCCATTAGGAGGAGTTCACAGGAGAAGTAATGGGCAGATAAAGGGCTCCAACGTAAACGTAATGGAAAAATTAGGGTCTCCTTCCATTAGCCAAGCGGTGTGGCAGTAATGGATTCCATGCCTGCCTGATGGGAAGCTTTAGGAGACTGGCACTAACTCAGTGACAACACTTTAGCAACACATTGATTGTAGATGATGAGGAGCCACCAGACACAGCCCAGGATACATGCACACCTCCTCTGCTGTGTCCTGGCTCACCATTCCAGGCCCACCCCACATCAGTCTGTCTCTTGTTTTGATCCCTATTTGCACTATCTGCCACTGGCACAAGGCACAGTACTCTATGTGCACAACACCTTTGTACTGTTCCGTAAGCAGGAATGCCTGTAATCCACACCCCAGGACCCTGAAGGACATGCTCATCTGCTACAGCTTGCTATTCCAGGAAGCATCTTGGAAGTAAAGGTACCATCCCAGCTCTCTCCAGAGTAGCAAAGAGTTTAAGCTGCACTCTTGATAGAGACAATACAGATGTCCTTGGAGACATGAAAGCTAATCTAAGTAACTGCTCAGAGTGCTGCCAGCCCAGAGCAGTGCTTGGATGTTCAAGTTGAGGCCTTTGGAAAAGGTCGAGTGGGACTGCACTGAGCTGAGGGTTACTGTGAAAACAAATCTGCATCACTACAGATGCACAGTGCAAAGTGCACGGCGCTCCCCCAGGCCCTACATCCTCATCTTTATGACTCCCTGGATCAGACACACAGCAAGCACTGTAGAGCATTAGGGACTGCACTCCATCGGTGCTTTATTCTAACAACCCACATTGCTCCAAATGACAGATTTCAGTCTTCACAGTGCTGTGGGCTCCAGGAAATAAAGAGCTCAGGCTCAGGAAGCGTCAGCTAGAGAAAGTCTCCTATGATCTTTCAGACCTGCCACAGAATCCTGACATCTAACATGGAAAGTGAAGATACACTTGGTAATTGCTGGTGCTTTTTGTATTCCCCTGCATCTCTTTGGGAAGGCTGGTTCAGGTTGTCTCCTCTGACAGGCTGATTCTTGTGTCTCATTTTTCATCTCGCATTGTTCCTGCCCTGTGAGTTGGTTCTGCGTTAGCATTATCAGGGAGTTGGAAGAGTTTTGCTTCCATTTCATTTCAATTTCTTCATTGACAGCAATGATACAGTGTGAAGTTGTGTGTTTTGCTCGCCCAAGGAAGCTGGGCCAATGCACATATATGTAACTGAGTGACAAAGATATGAAGGAGAGTTGAAGGGGGAATATTTTGGTTACATTACTATTACTTTAGAGAAGATACAAGGTTTTATAGGAAGCCATCTATTATACTATGTTTTCCATCCAAACAAATGTGACTTAAATGATTTCAAACAGCCAGTTCATCAAAATAAGGATTATTATTGTTTGCTCTCATTTCATTTGATGGATAACGATCCACTGAGCATCCCCAGGCCAGCTGGGGCAGCGCTGCTATTTTACACCAGTTTAAGTCCTCTCCAGGGCCTCACCTCTCTCCTGCTCATGCTCCCGTTGCAGCACACAGTTCCATAGGGGACGTGCTGCTGTGCCTCCTGCTCAGGCCCATATGCATACCCAGTAAAGTGTATAAATAAATAGCCGGTGTCACACAATTTATCTTCATTTGTCAGCAGTGACAGGATAAAACACTTGTGACTCCCTTACTCCATCCTCTCCTCACTCATGAAGATTGATGCTCTTACAGCTATTCCCCATCATGTATTTTTATGGCCTTCTCCATACAGGAGTGTGTTTACCAGGGGCAGGGGCTGAGGGCAGCCCTGGGAGCAGCACCCACAGGGGCTCATCCATGGCTGCAGGAGCACCCATGCTGCCTGCACTCTCCAAGGGGGGTTGGTTTATTTTCCCTCTGTATTCCAAGCTATTACCGCAGCTTTGCTACAGCAATTTGTCCTACACATCAGCACATGCTCTTCATCACGCTGTCAAGCTTTGCTTCAGCCCAGCACCTCTGATTGCTAAGCCAGGACTGAACTGTCAGACACAATGAACGTGGGGCAGACAGACAGACACCCACCCCCAGCACTGCACCAGCTCCTGCTCCCCGGGCTCTGCTTTCTGATGGCTGTGAGGGAGGTGAAGGAAGGGGACCAAGCTCTGAGAAGAGGCCAGGACAGAACCAGAGCACGGGGCCCTTCCACCCATGGCTGAAACATTCACCCCAGGTTGACAGAAGCACTGCAGGGATGGGGCAGCCACAGCTTCTCTGGGCACCCTATGCCAGAGCTCAGCACCTCACAGGGAAGGGCTTCTGCCCAAGAGCTCAGCTCAGTCTCCTCTCTGGCAGTTAAAGCCATTGCCCTTGGCCTGTCCCTACAAGCCCTTGCCAAAACCCCTCTCCCGCTTTCTCCTTGGCCCCTTTAGGTACCAGAAGCTGCTTCAAGCTTGGTTTGGTTTGGCCTCCGAGGAGGAAGGTTCATTTGTACCAGCAGATGGGACTAGGACAGGGGTTTGGTTGGCTCCCCCCACCTATGATGAGGTTTTGGTGCCAAGCAGGTCCCTTCACAAACCATCTCCTTTTCCAGTCCCCTCGAACCCAACAACCTGCACTCCTTAACAAACCCCACTCCTTGCACAGGGTCCACGATCCCCAATATCCCACCACCGAGGGGAACGGTCCCGGCTCTTACCCCGCAGCAGGGACCCAACCAACCTCTCCATTGAACCCGCACTGTTCTGCTGGATCAAGGCCTGAAGAGCTAACGTTTCCAAGGCGTTTCTGGAGCTTTCCCTGTTCCGCAGGCTCCGAGGTCTCACTGTTGGGCTGTTTGGTCCAGTGCCTTTGGAAATTACTCACAAAAGCATCTTATTCCAAACACAGCTGGTGGTGAGGAAGCGCATTCCCATATCTTCTTATGGCCCGCTAGTATCCCGGGAGCTTTCTGTGTCTGTAGCTATGATTAGCAGGGAAATGCACAATGGAACAAGCAAGGAGTTTGATCTAATATACACCTGTATAACCACATTAGCAGTTACCATGTGGCATAACACGCACAGCACCTTCCCTTGTTATACAGGTTTAAATGAGATCCCGTGTCCCCTGTAATTACCACACAGTGCTCAGGGTGCTGGGATGAAACATCTATTTCCAGCGCTGCTTCCTGGCAAGGAGTGTTTGAAAATCCCCAGAGAATAGAGTTCTCTCAAGGATGGCATAAGGGATAATGACAAGATTACAGTTTGCATAGTGAATATAATAATGAATTAAGGTGATGCTATTTCTCAAGCTCGTTTCCAGCCTGAATGAATTTGTGCCAACATCTTTTCTTGCTGCTGGCGTGTCAGATGGGGCTCTGCTCGAGATGGGTAAAGCAACTTTGAAAGGTTACAAAGCAGTTTTCCTCTTACTGATTTGGCTGCAGTACCCTTGAAATTATAAATAAACCAAAAGTTCAAGTGCCAATGGTTTAAATAGCGCCAGAAAACTCCCCTAAATATTGATCTATTCATTTAAAATGGACTTAAATTCCTCTCCCATGAAAATTTGCTACAGGCTCCAAAACAAGGTGTCACCTTTTATCGTGTTATTTTTGAACACCACAGGGATGCAGATTCACATATCCATCTGTGTATTGCCAGGGCTGGTTCGTTACCTGCTTCCACCCATCAATCTGGTGTTTTACCCACTCTCTGCTTCACTTTTACCCCACTGCTCAACATTATGGGTTTAGATTTTCTCTCTTCCTAGGTCTGAACTAAATGGCTGTTCCCTCTGCTAGGAAAGGTTGGGAAGGAAGGTGGGGGCACATGGTCAGAGCAACCCCCTCCAAAGAGGAAAGCAGGACTTGTACCCAAGCCAGAGGAAGGGTTTGGGTAGAATCACACAATAAGATTACTGCATCTCCTCCAGCTAATAAACATCCCGAATGCAAATGCTCGGGGTTAATTTCCCTGTGAGAATTGATGTGTATTAACACAGCCTGAAGAACATGCTGTGAACATTTAGAGCTGGAGCTGTCACGCTGGGAGGCTGACTGAAAACCAGGCCTGGTTTCATGCTTATTCTTACCAACATTTGCTAATAGCAAGACATTTAAAGTCATTTTTATGTTAAGAGCACTGTGGACCAAAGCAGAATTAATCCTGAACTCATGTAACCAATCACAGAAAAAGAGGCTGATATTTCTGTATCTTAACTGTGAAAAAAGGAGATATATTTCCATCTAGAGAAATAATTCAGTGCAGGTTATGGGATCATGTGTGCAGCTGATGTATAGCATGAACACTATGAGCAGTTAGGGATAAAATCATAGAATGGTTTGGGTTGGAAGGGACCTTAAAGCTCACCCAGTTCCAACCTTCCACTAGGGCAGGTTGCTCCAAGCCCCATCCAACCTGGCCTTGAAGGAAAAGGTTTCACATCCCCAGATCACTAGTCTGAAATGACTGAGCTCTCTTCCTCAGCTCCTGGCCAAGGATCCAGCAGGGATCCAAGCTCCTGTCCTGCGATACCAAACAGGACAAGCTCAGCTCTCCTGAGCCCTCTGCAGCCTCCCATCCAACAACACATGATAGCTTCTTAGCGTGATTCTTTTGCAAATGACATAATTCTGTGTAATAACATTATTCTTTATTGCTAATAGCCAACCAGGAAATGGGCAAGACCTTGAGATCCAAGAGGTGGGAGGCAATGATAGCTCCCGCTTAAAGAAAATAAGGCATTTACCTTACAAATATAAAATGATCAAAGAAAGCAATTAGTGCAGAGCTGCACATATAAGGAGTGATTCACCTCTAATGGGGATGTGCTGGAAGCAAATTAACTGGGAAATGAGGAATGCTAAAGAGACTTCCAAAAAACATGGACTCCTCATTACTGCAGAGGAAGGAGCCTGGCAAAGCTCAGCCCAACACCAAAACAAGCATGCATGGAAACAGCACTGCAAGAGGCCAGGCCTTAGTGGCTTCATGTTTTAACATGGACATTTGCTGAAGGACTTTAACATAGAAGCTGCTTTTTCCTCCAGGAAAACTTCAGACTTCCAGCTAAAGTCTGAAGTCATTTCTGGAATGGAGGAAATGAAGCTAAAAGCCAGACACCCCTCTTATGGCACTGTCCCTGCTCCAAGGTCTACGATGGATGCTTGACATCACCCAGCAGGGCAGGGACACCTCAGTACTCCCCTGTCCTCTTCTACAGCTGAACCAGAGCACAGCCTCCGTGGGCCCATCACAGGCAGGCAAGAGGTGAGGCCACAGCTTCCAAACCTCCACCAGTCAACTCCAGAGCAGCCCAAGCCTCCCACTCATTCATTCTTCAGCTCTAGTGCCACGTCCCAGATTCAGATTCACACCTACGGCCATTCTGCTTCTTGACTGTTCTCACTGCGGTTTATACACCCTCTGAAATCCCAGTGCCCACATTCAGCCCTTCCTGAGAGAATGGCAAGGTAATTAAAAGGGAGGCTTTTCCAAAATATCTTGTCTAAACAGTGGGAGAATAAATCCATGTAATTACTCTTTCAGCTCTAAGGACAGAGGAGAACATCCTCACAGTTACAATGATGCTCTAAAAAAGATATATTAAAACTGACAGTGCCACATCTCTTATGTATTATGAATGAATTAATATGTAATAGTTTTTTATAAATATTAATAAGAGCTCACATCTAAAGAGCCTGGAACTTACACTCATAATTAGTCCAAAATTCACATCATCTCTGAAAATACATATGCATTTCATTATTGTAGACCAATGCCTAGAAGCACACTTGCAAAACCATGTAACAGAAGTGAACACACAGTCATCTCTTCCTGGCTTCTTCATAATTCTCAACCTTTGACCTGGTCCAAAGGAGCATCATCTCCCAGTGATGGAGGCAGATGGTGACGGAGATGATGGAGACCCAAGGCAGGGACAGCTTCATGGGGATGCATGCCAGTGTTGAAGAGGCAGCGCTGTGCCCTGCCGAGCTCAGACAAAACTGGTACCAGACATGAGCTGCCCTCAAGTAATGGAGGTGTGATGGAGAAAAGGCAATCAAGAGGATCGCTACTAAAGAAACCTGCCGTTTCCAAAAGCCTGGCATTGCCATGTGCTCTGAAGGCAAATGAAGCACCTGCCCATGGACTGGCCAACACAGGAAGATGGTTTGGGTTGGAAAGGTGTTTGCATGCAGAATTGGTTGACATTTCTCACAAAGATTACTCTGCTTTCAAAACAATCGCCCAATTCCTGTTCCATTCCTTCCTTGAGCAGATTTCTTCAGATACCCCTTTGCCAATCACTAACAAAGCATGGAGAGGGTTCAAATCTCATTTTAAATATTTTCCAGACACACAGTTTTCCTGCTAGTTGAATTCCTTTCACTGTCCACAACTCTCCTTCATCTCTCAAGGATGCTTTTTAAAGCCTCATGAGAACAAGCTGGTCTGGAGAAAGCAGAATAAGTACAATGGCAGGAATTTCACCTTCAGCCACTGGCTGCAATTTAGAATTCCACAGCTCGGAAGAGCTCTTCCCATTAAATCAGTGCATAGCTTCACATGGGCACTTTATATTCTGCTCAAGATAGATGATGTAGGATTAACTCAGCTCAGCTTGGGACCAGAAAATAAGATCCATTATTCTGTAGGCCAGAAGAGCTGCATCCCCCATTCGCGTACTCAGCTTTGAACCAGAGCACCCTGACAAAGGGAACCAGGGCATTTGCCTGTGGACTTGGGTGGATATTTCCCTCCCTGCCCTTTTCTAGCCCATTTGTCACCCTCATCTCCACACTGCGGGGCTGTTTCAGACCCCTGCTAGCCAGCAGATACAATCATCAATAGTGCAATATACATTAATCGCACAATAATAATCATTGTTCATACTATCGAACAAATTGCTCTGTGAAGGAAGTTCCATGCATGAAATTTGGATTATTGTTTCCCATAACAAAATTGTGGGCAAATGAAAGGAAACAGTGCGGCAGATACCACATAGTAGTGATTTACCATTATTAAGCACTTTCTTTCATGAGTAAACCCTTAGTAGCAAGCAGCTCAGGTGCTCAGGTCAGGGCATACCAGAAATGCAAAGTAGGGAGAGAGGAACTACAATGAATTTCCCCCTCATTAACATAAATCCAATGTTGACATCAGAGAAGGAAGAGTAAGTTCCTCACGTCATTATTAAAACTATTACAAAGACACTATTACCACAAAGTGGTTTATTGCTAAACGATTTTAAGATGGGTCTTCTAGAGCTTCCTCCATTAATCAGTAAGACACAATACTCATAGCCACAGACTTTAACTGGGGTTCAACACAGAGCTGTTCTCAGAGAAAAAGCACTGCTCAGAAATATTGACTGTTCCCATGTAATGAATGTGCTAGGGAAGCATTGGTCTGAATTATGTCACCTTAGTTATACTTTGCACAGCCTTTAAGCTCCATAAAGGATTACCAATTAAATCCATAGGGCAGCCGCTTTCTCTGGCAATACACCACCTGGAACGAGTCCATTGTTCAAACAGCTCCTGCTGCATGCGAGCCCTGAGCTGGGTACATAGAACAGCAGCGACACAAAGAATTCACGTATAATCAAGACTTCAGTGTTTAAAGCATTGTGTAAGTAAATACAGTAAAAACGGCACGCAGTAGAATGAAATATAAACACCTTTTATCTTATTTGACCAGCTGCTAAGTTTATACAGATGCCAGGATTTGATGTTTAAAAATTAACCTTCCCCTCTCGGTGTGAGCTGCGCCTCGCTCACTGCTGACCTACTTCACTGCTCAGCTTCCCCTTGTTTCACTTTCTGTTCTCGGCTGATCGCAGCTTTGCTGCAAGCGCAGCCTTCAAGCCCTTCCTCCTGGGTGCACATTAACTCATCTCTTGCATTTTCCATGGGCTGTTCTGAGACACTTTCACATCCTCATCCCATACAGGAGCTGATGACTTTTAGATGCCAATTGAAACACACTCCTTTTTGCTGTACCTGTGTTATTATGCCTAATACAGTCCCTTGTTAGATGTTCATTCAAAGCCATTTATAAGCATGAATACATAAAGATTAGTTCATTGAACCATATGCTATGACTATACAGACATTCAAATGCTGTGCTTTCTATCAAAACCTGTCAAATAATTAAACATGCACATCACAAGGTGAAACAAGCTTCATAGCAGTAATGTAATTCATTATTGCAGTAAGCACTGCCACTTCCTAAGCACTGAAGGTACGTTTGTCTTCATACCAGATCTGCCTGCACCAAATAGGGGTAATGAAGAGAGCTGGAGGAACTTGGGAAGCAGGTTCTTAGCAAGCTTTGCTCTCAGCCAGGCAGCATCCTAACATCAGGGAATAATCCTGTACAGGAATATTCCTCCCTTGATAAAGATTGTGTATGTGAGATCTAGAGGGGTTTGTACTAAAGCACTTAGAATCATAGAACAGGGTTGGAAAGGACCTTAAGCTCATCCAGTTCCAACCCCCTGCCGTGGGCAGGGACACTTCCCACTAAACCATGCCACCCAAAGCTATGTCCAACCTGACCTTGAACACTGCCAGGGATGGAGCATTCACAACTTCCCTGGGCAACCCATTGCAGTGCCTCAGCACCCTTACAGCAAAGAACTTCTTCCTCAGATCCAATCTAAACTTCCCTGTTTCAGTTTGAACCCG
>JASSUY010037659.1:0-32853 GCA_032466535.1 Forpus xanthops | reverse complement strand
TCAGGTCCCCGGGCCCTGAATAAAGCACCGCATAAACTGACATTCTGTTGGTTTGTGTCTCTGTTACGGGCAACACTACTGCTTGAATTTGCCCTCTGCTGCACCACTCCAGACAAGAAAACTGAGTCTGCAAACATCTCGGATTATAGCCATGACTTATCCCTGTGTTCTAGTGCTGAGTGCACAGCAAAATTTTATCACCTTAAAAGTCTGGCCTTCCAAAAAATGGAGAAACTGCACACATATACCAAATAACTTTTAAAAGGCTTATGTTTATCCACGACATCAGCACTGTGTTAATAAAATATGTAAAATGTCAGGTATTTTCTGATGTACCACACTCCCTGAAATGAATTCTATGCTGAAATGCTTTACTAAAATTTCATTATTGGCAGCACTAAGTTTTCATTGATTTCTTCTCTAAAGATCAATTAATCACCTGTGAATACTTAGATATGTGGAAAATTTCAATAACTGGGAAATGATCACTGAACTATATGTTATTGCTTCTTTTTCATGCCTGGATAAAAGTGCAAGTGTCATTGGCGTGAATTGCTGCTCTTGTAATTTTTCAAGCTTTCCATAGCATTCATTTATGGATGCAAGGAATTCAGTTCTTGTAAATACTCATGTCACCAAAATGTGACTGCGTGAGAAACATAAACATAACATAGAAAATAGTGTGAGCCCAAACAACAAATTCATTGTGAAATGACTTATGTTAATAGTACAGAGCCCTCTAAAGCATAAAGAAAACTCTAGAATCAAAGACTTGAGCCAATATTTTATACATGGTGCAGTACAAAGCACTATTTAGTGAAAAGTCTCAGAAAAGATTTTACAAAAAGACATTTTATTGATCCCAACAAAGAGTGAAGAAAATTCTGCAGACTCCCATCAAATTCTAAACAAAACCTAAACAGCATGAGCTGAGAGCACCCTCTTCTGATCACTATTTTGTTTTTCAGGTTCTAGAAAAAATATTTTCCGCGCATGTTGTAATATTCCAGTGATTTACACTTTAATCAGGATTACAAATGAGTAATCGGCTCAGGAGGTGAATATAATAAATTTGGTTCATGTACAAGCTAACATTTTTACTTCAGTTATTCTTTTTTACAACGGTGAAGCCATTTCTTCTAGTAACCCTTCCCCCTTGTGTGTTCTAGTTTGATTTCCATGAGGCAATGCAGGGCCAGGGGTGAAGGAGGCAGGCTGAGGTGTTTATTTGGCTCATGTCACCAAGAGAGAGTTAAATTCAGCAGGAAAAAAAAAATTAAAAAAATTAAAAAGAAGATAGCCTAATACTAAAAGAATGTATTTACAAAGCTGAAAGATGGAAAGGGGAAAGGGGGTGGGGGGGGAGGGGGAGTGAGAGGTGTTTGTAGAGAATGAGTGCAAGAGGAAGATTAGGGACATAAATATTTTTCTATAGCTATAGCTGCATCATTTGTACAGTGTTCTCACACAGGCCAAACTGAAGACGTAAATTCAAACTCTTGCTGCAATTCAGGAAATAAGCAAAGAGAGCTGTGCCTCTACACTTGTACCTCGCTTTCAGTCTCTGAGGACAACATAAGAGAAGTAGCTTATGAATATTAGAGCTAATGAAGCCTAATTTTCTCCAGATTTGTGTTTCAGTGCTGATTGACTCTTATGTCTGGAAGATGTAAATTATAACTGAAACTTGCTCTGCATTTGAGGCAATTAGATGTGCTCTTTTCAGTGTGTATTCTCTAGGATTTAAAAAAAGACTCAAACTTGTGCTATAGTATTTTTCTCAATAGGTTGCAGTCAGTGGGTCAGGTCCCTCTGACCTGGACATCTATTTTCATAAATCCTCTCGGAACATCCTGTCTCCGAGTTTTCTGTTCTTTTATCATATTTTGTAAAATTACAAGTTCAAAAAACTAAGTAGCATGAGCTAATACTCAGATATATTGATACATCTTACTTAATGCATTCTTCACCCCATCTGTTTAAGTCTCTGGAGCTTTCCACTACAGAAATCTTGACAGGTAGAGCTGTGGGTAGAGAATCCCCTTGGTGTAGGTAGTGATTCCAATCAGAAATGAAACCCAAAAAGACAGGAGGAGATAGCAGCTATGGCCAATAGTCTCCTGCACCAGAGATAAGGCAGTACACTCTGGGATGAGTGACCCAATCTCTCAGCAAGAGAGGCTTATGTATCAGTGTGCACTCTCAGCTTCATGCACATTTAAAAACAAGAGAAATTAAATTGGAAGATACAGGTGCAATCATATTATGTGATAAGGAAAACAGGGTAGATAGAGACTCTACAGATATAAGGAGGTCATGAACACTAACAGAGCAATCTGGATCTGAGAAAGTGAATGCACTATTCACCAGACATGCTCAGCCACACTGAATTGCCAGATGAGGATTGTCCTTGTCAAAATATAATAAATTAGCCTCTTCAGCCCTCTCTACAGTTAAGGTTCTGGCACAAACCATTTCAGACAAACACAGATTGATGGTTGCAGTGTACACAGGAATGACAAAGGACCAGGATGATGCTGAAATATCATTAAAATTGATGATTTTGGCTTGTCCCTCTGTCATCTTTAGTACAGGATGGCAGTGCACCTGGAGACCTGACATTATTACAGAACAATGTAGAGCCTTCTGGGAAGGCAAATGCTAGAGCTAGATTACAGGCATATGTAGAGATGCAAAAAGATACGGAAACAGGTTCTGATTCTGCTGCTAAAGAGCTGCACTGAAGCAATTCAAGTAATCTGATAGGAGAGAAAGCAAGCTGTTATCATTTGCTCACAGAAATGGTAATCTGCAGCTGTGTTATAGAAATAAATGTTCAGATACTGTCCAGAGACTTTTAAGGTAATTCATGGCAACCAAAGACAAATGCAACTTTGAAATTATTGGCCCAGAAGTGGTAATTTAGAAATTAGGATTTTAGGACGCTATGATAGAAATAAAGGAATTGGGCTTTCATTTTGAGCTCTTATAGTACATTTGGTTGAAGTTGCTTAGTGGGACTGATCAACTACAAAAAATCTTTACCATTACAGCAGTCATAACACCTAGTTTTCCAAAACTTTAGCAAGGCTTTACCCAGCAGTGGAAATGTTGCCATAAAGGACAGTTGCAGAACAAGGACTTTGCATTTTGAGTCTGGTCATTTGTTCCACTTGAAATAAGCCCTAGTGTCTGGGAGCATATGCGGTTTGAAATGGTGCAGGATCAGTGATGTAACTGGCATATATACAGGATGCTCTATGAAAATGTATGGAAATTTCCAGCATTATTAGTTATTATCAGGCTTCACAAAATATGGGCAAGCAGTGCACAAAAAAAGATGTTCAGTAGAATTAAAATTATTCTGGGGCATAGGAAGACTCAAACATCAAATTTTTTAGTTATTTGCACATCATATTTTAGGTTTCTTCTTTTGAAGAAAAAAATATTGCAAGGTTTTTGGAACCTTTTATTATGAAAGAACCTCAAAAATTACTAGTAATTATACTTGAGCACCTTTACACAAAGATAACAAAGAATGATGGGGAAAGATGATAAAATTATGCTCAATCTTGATTCCTCTTTCTGAGAAAGAAGGTACAATTTACATTTAGCTGCTCAAAAAACTTCTTCAGACCTTAATCTGCTATATTATGTTTTGAAGATTATGCCATTTTGACAGATCAAGACAGCCTGTTTTGATCTCAGATATGCACTGAGTGGTTGTCAAAGTAAACCTTACAAAACTATAGCAGGGAGTAGACAAGATACCTGTGGTAAATTCATACACTGATAGTGTAGGGTAGAAGCTCTTCCATTAGGTCTTCTTTTTCTTCGGAAGAAAGGAAAATACCATGGGAAAGGACAGCTGTATTCATTAGATATCATCAAAATCATATTGTTGTGAATGGAAAGGACTTTGGTTAGGACCAAATGAGCTACAAATGTAACATAGATCAGCACATGAGTCTAATGGGCTAGCATTTAAATGCTTACAATTGAGCAGATGGGCCCTTTAGAAGAGTCTAAAGCAGTATTACCAATTCTTGTTCATGTTGTAGTAGCATTTATCCGAAGCAGGTGCTCACTAAACTGAAACTGAAAGTGGATTGAAGTGCACTGGCTCTTCAAGAAAGTAGGGCATAGAAAAGGAGGTGACATTCCCTCCTCATGCATCTTTCAAGAATATATCAGTGGATGCAATGTTAGCTTTCCTTAAATCTCACAAGTTTGTTAGTGTTCCTGAGATGCAAAGAATGTTGTTTGTAACAACATCATTAACATCAGCATAAGGGCTAGGGGCATACAAGTTGAGGATAGCAACAGGCAATTCAGGTTTCAAACCCATTTTGTACTCTCCAGTTATTCTTTTTCTAACTTTGCCAGCTTGTTTGGCTTCCAAAGAAAAGCCCCAGCTGGAGCCAGAGTTGTGATTCTGGATTCATTTCTGACTTGTCTTTAAAGCAGAAAAATTACATTCCTCTCCTTTCTGAGAAATCAAGTAACCCTGGTATTAAATCTTTCTGCTATCTAGATTCCAAAGTTACCTGCTATAACAAGGGAAGCAACAATGGTACAGCTGTACATAAATACAGATGAAGTTATCTATTGCTTAGATGTGGGTTAAATTTAAATTCAGAGCAGAGTTTGAAAATTAATCAGGGTTATGGTTTGCATGCTCATGTGATGATACCAAAATCATATGGGAGTTATTGTCCTGTGAAGTTTTGGCTGTGTTTGATCTGGAATGGGAAAGCAGGATCCACTCCAGTTTGGAAAGAAACCCAGAACAGAAATTATACAACTAAACTCACATCAAGAGACTGAAATGCCCCCCAAATGCCCCCTTATTCTTCTTTTTCTGAGGATGGAAAGCTTGCCTGTCAGACGAGGCTGCAGAAGAAAGAGCTCTCCAGATGGAAACTGATGAAAAACTGAATTTGGCAATATTTTAAAAGTGGACCAATGACCTTAATTATAAAGTTATATAACAATATATGGCAAATCCATTACAGACTTCAAAATCATATCACATTTATCTGCTTTAAGTGCTGTCAAGCACACGTTTTGCTATAGTAAGCAGAACCCACTCCAGTCTTCAACTCTCAGGCTGAGATACCTTGTTCTTGCAGCAACCCGTTTACTCAGCTCAAAAGACTCCCATGCTCAGTTTCCCACCATTTCAACAAACCCTACTTCAAGGGAAGCTTTTACAAAAGGGCTGAACTTACTTTTGAAATTAAATCAATCCTTGTGTCAGCTGTTAGCAGTGTGCCAGTGCTGTGTACCTGCATACATGCATTTAAGATTCATAAATATTTATAGGAAAACTGTTAGTACAGCCACTGTTTTGCCTGCCTTGAAATACTGATATGCTATAATACTTTGATTTGAAATATTTTAACCTGCATAAGAAAACCTTGATATAAGGATAGAACATTCCGGTTTAAAACACAAGGTATAGTGGTCATGGAGTTACTTTGCAGACTGGCAGAATGTATTAACAATTTCAGTGGCTAAAATGATGGTAACAAGTCTAGAGCTGCGAAGGCTGAACCTTAGTGTGAAAGTCCTCAACAGTCCACTTAACAATTCGGTTTTGTCTGATTTTAATTAATTTGTCGCTACTAACATGACCCAGTTACCATAATACAAATGTCAGCTTGTAACAGCTTTTCCCTAGAGTCCTCCTCAACTAGCATTTGCCATTTACATTTGTTCATTCAGTCATGAAGAGTAGTTAATTAGCTCCATCTACTGCTACATAGAGTGAACTGTAGCAGCAGCGCCAGCTCTCCAGTAGCCCCTTCAGATTCTACTCATAGTGTTTCAGGTGCTCCGATCCACCATGCTACTGGCAAGAACTCAGAGCAGAAAGCAGAAAGTTTACATCTTTCCTTTCTTGTGTCATCAGCTTTACTGTTATGTAGGTTTTCTTCAATCTCTAATCTTTTTTGTAACCTCTTAATGAATTGTAGGGTGACAATGTGCACATCATTTTTCTTAATACATCTTATGCCAAAAGACATAACTCTCTTCAAATAATTAGTGCAAACAATAAAGAGACTTGCACTGAAGGAAAGGGAGATATTTAAGTTACTGCTGCACTGATAATAAAGAAGGCCACCATGCTGAAAATGGGTACTTGAATCTACAGATTGGATGCCCTTATTTTGTGCTTGCCATATGTGTTGACTGGAGTATTCAGATAGGGTATTTAGTTCTTTATGCTTTTAAATACGTGTTCTGATATTCTTTCAAATGCTTTCTTAGTTTATGAAAGAGCTAGTGAATGTCTATTCTAAAACATCTTTCTTAGCATCCTTTTTTTTTATTTAGGTGGAGTATTCCACTTAAATCCATCCCTGGCAGTGTTCAAGGCCAGGTTGGACAGCCTTGGGCAATACAGTCTAGTGTGAGGCATCTCTTCCCATGGTAGAGAGGCTGGAATTAGATGATCTTAAGGTACTTTCCAATGCTAAGCATTCTATGATTCTATTCTATTTAAAATGCTTTCAAAAAATCCTAACTAGTGTCCCAGTAAGCAGGCTGTGACACAGTTTGAATCAGAGAAACACACCAGATAATTGCCAAAGTAGAAAGGTAGCAAGCATTCATACCCTCAAATGTCTAAAATCTCCAGAATTTTTTATTATTACATTTAGAGAAATAGCTCAGTAAATCATTTTATATTCATAATAGTTTCCCATTGAGAAAAACAATTATACCACAGAGCTTACTAAGATCAGAGACATTTTTCTAGTCTGCACAATGCTTAGACACCTGCGAAGTGGCTGCAAAACCAAAAGACCAGGCTTGCAGGTATTTCACAGAGAAAAGAAATTAATTCCTTGGGCTTGCTGTTGCCATCAGATATGTCAAAAGGAGTGCACCTCCTGCTAACAGCAAAGCAAATTGCATGAAGGTACGTCATCAGTTCATGCCATTATCCCCCTTCACCTACCTCATGTTCCTAGCTGTACATCTGCTTCACGTAGCCTCAAAATACAAGATATTTCTTAATTTTGAGTCTGAGAAGTTCTCTGATTAGAAACCATTGTAATCAAAGTAAACAAGAGAAAGACAACTATCAACCAGAAAACTATTTCACAAAGTCCAAGTCATTTTCCCTTTCCTTTTTACCAGCTATGAAAGCAAAGCCATTTTCATCGCAATGGCTAACTCTGGGTCTCCCATCTTCAGCTTCAGCCCCTGTTCCTCTCTGAAAGAGACTTCTCCATTTATCTCTGAGGTTTAGCCTTCATTACATTGCCCATGAATGCCACTTACTTTGAAGAGCCTTTCTAGCTAATTCCAAGGATCTTGATAGTTTCTGAGAGCAGCTTTGTTATGTTTGAAAGGGATAATTTAAATGTTGTTCTTCATTCTTCATGCACCACACTGAAACTCTCTTCCCTGTCCCCTGGAGGGAACATCTTTTACTTATATGAATTCATGTCAAACCAAGTTTTGCTTTTCAAATTTGTAATTAATGCAGAATTATGCAAAGCAGAATAATAAATAATCTGGCTGTGAAGTGTATTCTTTCGTGAAAACAAAGGACTTCAATATCTAACTCTGCTTACAATTAGCACATCAGTGGGAAAACGGACCCTGTTATCAGTTAATGTACTGTAAACAAAACTGTCCAGACCTTCAACAGCTTTCTAAGAGAACATCTAAGGTGAATTATCTCCAAGTTAAAATCAGAAGCTACAAAACTCTAAATGCTTACTTAACACTTGTAGTAAATGTAAATCCCGAATTTAGTGTTGATACAACCAGTAATTTGCAACTTGCTAATAACCATTTTAAAAGATTCAGTATTAATGTAAAGTTCAAATTTAAGAACTAAATACTGAGCTTCCTGTACTACATGTACATGCCTTCTGCAAATTTTATGGGAATAAGAAATGGAAAGAGACCTCAGAGTCCAGCTCCACACTTAATTTACAAGGAAAACTCCAATGAAGAGTTTCAGGTTAAATCTGCACAGCAGAATGCTAAATAAAAAAAAAAAAAAATTTGTTTTTTTTTTTGTCTTTAACAAGGCATTTGATTTCTTGAGTGCATGAAGATCAGAAGAGCCACAAGCTAACAAGGTACCAAAAGCCACTAGACTATTCCTAAAGTCACATTGCCTCAATAAGCCTTGCAAAAGGCATTACATATAACAATAGAGAAACAAGCTCTTGGTACTTAACCTATTTAAAAAATCATAGAATGGTCAGGGTTGGAAAGGACCTTAAGATGATCTAGTTCCAATCCCCCTACCATGGGCAGGGACACCTCACACTAGAACATATCGATCAAGTCTCTATCCAACCTGGCCTTGAACATTGCCAGGCATTGCTTCTTTGGGCAACCTGCTCGAGTGTCCCACACCCGCACAGTAAAGAACTTCTTCCTTATACCTAGCCTGAACTTTCCCTGTGTAAGTTTGAACACATATATATATATATAAACAAATATATAATGAAGATACTAAGCAAATTCTATTATTAATTGTTTACCAGCGTGAAATGATTTTCATGGATTTAGCTGTGAGCAGGGGCAAATCTAACCCACACTGGTAATTTGCATTTTCTTTCTTCTCATACAACAGTGTTCTTCACAGGCAGCACACTTGTCGACAGGTATATCAAAAAGTGTCAATATTAGGGGGGCTTTTTAATGCATTTTTATGTGTACAGTGTGTTAGATAATCATAAATGCCAAGGTACACAGCCTATAAAAGCACATATACACATTTATACACATAGATCCAACACACACACATACACACTACGATCAGGAAAAAGCTACAATAATAAGTGCTTCAAAAGTTCCAGACTGTAGTACAAAGAACAGGCTGCCATATCAATAACTTTCGCAATATCTGTCAGTGAAGTAACAACTCAGAAAAGCTGTTGCAGTTTTCCATCAAGTGTAACCATTCTCTCATGAGGGTCATGATTTCCTCCATGTAGAAGTTTCCCTTTTTCATCAAGAGTTATTGCATACCCAGGATTTTCTCTTCAAGTCAAAAGATAAGCTTTTTCACCTTTATATGAAATATTTAATTACCAGTTACTCAGGAAGAATTTGCTAAGCTGAAAATAGAGCATATCAAGTATTTCCTCTGCATAATAGTTACCTGGGCAGTTGTGACAGAGCAGAGTACAGACTACAAATGTCAGTATAAATGGCCATATTCCTTCAAGGGTCAGCCAACACCTAAGTATGTCCTCACTTGGGAAAAGCATCTCTCTGGATCTAAACATTTTGGATCTGGTCTATTTCTATATTCTATCTTGTACTTACTCAAAAATGTCATCAATACCTATCAGAGTTCTGTCTAAAGATGCAGGGGAGATTCTCAATACATATATGACACCTTAAAAAAATATATTGTTTAGCTTCTGTTGGTAGCCCACGCCTTCAAAGACGTTTCCTATTGAAGCTAAACCACTTTGATTAGCAATCATACATTTTATCATATAATCTGGAAAATTTATGCATTATTGACAAAGCTAGAAGGAGCATGTTGTGGTTTAAGCCACCATAACTCACCCAGTTCACTCACTCATTCCCCCTCTTTCTTCCCCCAGCTCCTGGGGGAATGGGGAGGAGAATCAAAAGAATGCAACTCCCACAGGTTGAGATAAGAAGAGTTTAGTAGTTAAGGCATAACACAAACCACTACTGCTTCCACCAATAATAATAATGACAAGAGAAATACAAGGGAAAAGAATACCATCGCTAAACACCAATACAAAGCCCAACCAAGCAGTGAACCCCTCATCCCTCCAGGTCTCTGCCCTCTATTTTTTACATCCTGGGCATGATGTGCTGTGGTATGGAATACCTCTTTGGTCAGATTGGGTCAGGTGTCCTGTCTCTGCTTCCTCCTGGCTTCTCCTCCTCCCTGGCAGAGCATGAGACTCAGCAAGTCCTTGGTCAAACCAAAACATTCTAAGCAGTAACTGAAAACATTGGTGTTATCAGCACTGTTCCCAGGCTGAAAGTCAAAAACACAGCACTGCACCAGCTACTAAGAAGGAGAAAAATGATTGCTGCTGCTGTACCCAGGACAGAGCAGAATACTGAAAGCATAGCAGGAAAACAACACTACATTATTTTTATTTTTAAATGTATTCAATGAAGTCAGAAACAAGTATAATGTACATCTTACTTTAAAAAGTGACAATTCAATTTTTTTTAAAGGACATATTGCCATTTGATAAATAATTTAATATAGGACACGCATGCTAATAGGAAAGTCAGTTTTGGGTGACAGTCATTTAACAGTGGAAAAGTGACTTAACAAGAAGCTTTACAGAAATGCTTGAAAAGATGGCATGTCCTTTCATATCCTTCTATCCAAATGCAATTTCTTTCTTCTGCAAGTTCCTCTCCCATATCCACTTCCTAAACTTTAAAGCAATTTTACACATTAAAATATTTAAAAATACAAATAATATACCCAATATAATACATTAATTATGATGAATGATAAAGGGAAAGAAAATCTGGCGTAGTTGTCTATGTGGTAAGGATTCTTAACATGAAAGCAATCAAAGATACAGAAAAGTCTTTTCATTACTGACATCAGTGAAGTGCACCCATTGCGTTGACTTTTCTCCCTTTTTCTGTCAGTGTTGGTTTTGCTGCTTCTGCTTGAATCAATCTTGTTTATATTGTCAGAGGTACTGCAACTGTTAGTGATTGCTGCCAAGACTCCATTCCTCTCTTCTTCAGCCTCTTCATCCTCATCCTTATAGGAAACAAAATAGCAGGTACTTCAGTGTGTGTTTCATTGCCTATTTATTTTAGATCTACAGCAAATAATATGGGTTTTCTGATGACAGCTGCTGTAGCTTGCTCCTTGATTTCAAGGGTGATCACCTATGCACACCACAGAGTTCCTTTCAGCTTTCAAAGCCTCCATTTACAGGAAAAACACTGACCTAAACAGCATCTTACTGCAAAAGCTTTCCTAGTACTGTAAAGTAAAGCTAGATTTGTTCAGCTATGTCCCATTAAGCTTTACTTAACTCTGCAGCAAATCCATGAAATGCACAGCATTAAGCCATCTTCAGCTCAGGGGAAATACTGGCAAAAGTCAATGTCTAAAACATGGGTAAAGCAAAGCCCAATCTGGAAATGGAGAAGATGTGGTAGTTGTCAGACCATCTAGTCAAGCTGGTTGCACCCCAAACCAAGCACACCAGAATACAACATACTTCCCTTCTGTGCAGTTAGCTACTCTATTCCTAGAGTTTTGCGATGAAAATCCAATCACTTAAAAAAAAAAAAAGGCACAAAAAAGAGGATCATAAAGACCTAATTCAGTACTAAATAGTTCATATATTTTCTTTCAAGCCCTGAAACCCGTGCTTTAAGTTCAAAGTTAAGTAAAGGCTAAGCATGTTTTTAATTGCTTTGCTGCATCAAGGCAGCTCTTTAGAGACCGCTGTGTAAGCCTTCTGGTGGGTTTTGCTTCTTTGATTAGAAATGGCTCAGAGCCATGAAGTTCGTGTATGAAATTTTCACTCTTTGAAGTCAGCGGTTTTACTGTTACTGACTCAGAGGACATAGGATTAGACATCAGCTGCAGCTTCAGCTCGAAACACAAACTTTCAAGAAATTTCTGGGGTATTTAGTCTTGTTTGGGATATTGCAGCCATATCAGCAGATCCAAAGCTACAAAGGTTGGCTCCAAGTATGCATCTAAACTAAATCTAAATGTGGATAGTTGGAGGAGGTGACATTTGAATTCAGGCAGGTGTCACAATTTTAATTTTCTCCAAATCAGTGAGTGGCATACAAGTAGAAAAAGGCTAAAAATTTATTTGCAAAATGTGGAACGCAGAATCCCTTTCTTCTGACCAATCTGCTTTTTCCATTTGCATCATGAGACTGGACAAAGACTAACTTTAGAAAAGTTGAGATGCACAGCCCTATGTATAACCACACAAAAAGCTCATTTAGAAATATCCCAGCTATTAAAGTCAAAGAAATCTCATTAAGCCACCTGAGTAATCTCCATGCAGGTGCAGAACGGTTCTTCTGCCCAAGGAACTTGTAGATGGCACAGTCCTTGAGCCTTTCATCATTTAAAATTAGCAACATCTTTGAAAATTAAAGAGGAGCCTGGACAATGTCCTCAGACTGCTGTGAATCAGTGAAACAGAACAGATGGAGCTAGAAAAATAGCTTAATACTGCTTTTCACTTTCAATTTAAAAAAAAAAAAAACCAGTATATTTAATTTGAGAGAGATAAATGTAGTTCTACACAACGTATCATCCTAAAATTACTCTTGACTACAAAACCTTGTTCATCCTCTACCTAGCCTCCCACAGCTGTGACCATTTTGAAACCAAAGGGCAGGATAAAAATCTGCCTATAGATCATTAAGAGGATCAATCCATAAAATTCCATTCTGAACCTTAAACAGTCTCCAGGGTAGTACTAAATCTCAAACTTGGAGTTTTACTTGGGGCCTACCTCTGTTATAAATACCTAGCTCTTCTGCTTCAAAAACTTCACGCAGCTGAGGGAAGCGCTGAGGATGGCAGAGAAGCCTTTGTCAGCAATGCCTGGCACTGGAATCAAGGCACCAGAGTGACAGGCTAATGAATGCGCTCAGCGCTTCAAAAGTTAATAAATAAAGAAACCTGTCAGAAGAATCCTGACTTTTTTTTCCCCTGTTCTCATTTTTTTAGAAAAGGAAAAAAAGAGCAAAACAACATCTATATTTCAAAAGTGACAGGATTTGGGGCATTATTCAGTAAAAGAGTCTACTTATCTTTCAGGTAGGGCTAGCTAAAAGATGTACAGAATTAGTTTTACTGCAGAGCATGAAAGGACATTGCGTACGTGTCATTTTTCTTTTCACGCACCCTCATATGAACAGTTCACAGGAGGCTAACCTTTATTAGGCTGTTCTTAACTCCTTTCAACTTCCCAAGAGGCAGTTAGCACTTAAGCAGAAAATACCATGGACAGTGTATATGTGCTTGATTCTGTTTACAGTGTTACAAGGCAGGGCTCTCACAGAACAGAGATAAATTTACAGCAAAAGTGCTGTATTACATTGTGTGAAAAGGAGAAAAGTAGTCCTGAGAACTACAACTGTTAGATTATAAAAACCTGCAGTTTTATAATCCTGGGCTATCAAGGGGGTTTTCTAACTCATTATGGAGAACTGAATGTGATAAAAGACTAGACTGGTTTTGGTTATTAAAAATAATAATGATAATTTGTGTTGCAGGTGCTCAACTGTGGCTCTAATTTTAAATATCATACTAAGTTTTCCCTGGATTCCAGCTGACAATGAAACATTGGCAATTGGCACTAAGGAGGGTTCTGTCAGGATACCAAATTGGTGACATCCATGAAATGTGCTGTACTTCATCTGAAAAGCACTATATGGGGCAGCTGCAACTGTGGCTGCTGTTTATACTAAGTGCAGTGTTTGCTGACATCTAACAGCCAATAGAATTGAGGAAAGCTGTCACTTTCACAGAACAATAAAAGTGCTCAAGGTTAAAAATATTTCAGCCTAGACTGTTGCCTACCTGGAACTTCGCAGTGTTCATAAAGGCTGCACACTGCTTGCACAGAAATGCCATGCTGGCTGAACACTGCCCTTTATGACCTCCTTTTCAGTTTTCAAACCTTTCTCCTTTCTGACCAAAAGGCAGAGGTTTAGGTGAAAGATAGATGAAGTCCAAGGAGGAATTCTCCGGGTTTTAAGAAGAGAAGATTCACATCTTGGCAATACAAGGGAATAACTCGGGATTGTGGAGATGCAACCTTTCTGTTTAGGCAGTCTGTGATGCTTTTGATGTGAATGAAATATTTTGCCTGATCTTCCTTTCAGCAGGTGGTTTCTCTGCTTTTGCCATTAGCTTTGAAGCTGTCTCTGTGGGTTCTGGTTCACATGATATGAGGCGCTGCAAGAGTGTGGATATGATGAGCACTCTCACCAGTTTATATTCAAAACCAGAGGTCCCAAAGGCTTCAAAAGGACCTGATAAGCCAGAGCCCAACTGCTTTAAAGAGCAAACCAGAAAGCAAACCAGTACAACTAATTTTCATTTCACCTCCTACCTTTACTTACATAATTCTGAGTGCTAATTCTGTACCAGCTCACATATGAGAATAACAAACTGGGAAGTGAGATTTCCAGTTAATCTGTGTCTACAAGAGAATACAATAATGAGGAAAACACACAGTGGTAATACACAGAAACTGTTAAGCACCTGCTAGGCAATGACATGAGATTTTATATGGTACTTCTGTCCTTGTGATAGTCTGTTTTTTCATAGTGAGAAATAAGAAATGCAAGTCAGGTGTGCTCTCCACGGCACCCTGCTCAGTAAACAGTGTTTGCCCTTGAGTACAGTAGGAAAATGACATGACAGGCATTTTCCTTTTTCTGCAGTGTCTTGAGTTGATCTAGGACCAAACAACTGCTCCTTCCCTTCTACGCTTGTGTTCCTGTGGTCAGGGACCAGCTTGCTCACTTGTGAGGCACAGCAGAGGACAGCAAACTTGTCTGAAGTAACAGACCATTCCTTCCAGTCATTAAGGCCATCACAAAAACATAGCCTTAAGCCTTTCTTCCTTCTTCATTGTAGAGCTGTACCTCAACTTATTTCTATGCATGTGTTTCAAATCCACAAGTTCCCATCTCTTCCCCATCTGCAAACACTAGTACCTGTGACCCAGATGAAAAGGAATCTGACACAGGCAGATGAAGCAAGGGCAGTCATAAGTGCCCTTCACAGATCTAAAGATGCTTAGTCATCCAAACACTGAAGCACTTTCTTACCCAAACCTCCAATAAGCTGCCTTTTTTGGTTTTTTTTTCTGCTGTATGAGCAAAATGACAGCCATTTACTTCACAAGATGGATATACTCAGAGGGAATTGTCACTGATGCTACCTTGCCAAGAAAAATTACTTTCAGGCTTTCCACTAAAACTCTTATTCAAAATGAGTGTTTGCCCATTTGCAGATATTCCCCCATCAGAAGATGTCTTTTAAAATCCACTGGGGGGTCAGCTTTGTGTTCTTTTCTCAGTCCTTCTCCATAGGCCTAGATCTAAAGACAGATCATCCAAACAGCCAAACCCCCATATTAACTGTTGAACTACCTAGCCATAAAAAAACAAACAAACAAACAAACAAAACAAATTATCTTCATTGTTTTTTGGCTTCTCCACTTGGTTTGAACTTAATATCTTGTTTCTTGAACCTACTGAAGAGCTTTGCTTAGGGCATTTGTGATGTTCTGTTATAGATTGGCCTAAATAGCTAGCAATCTTTCTTCTTCTGGCCATTTAATCACACAACACCCAACCATGCTTCTTTCTGCCCTTTTTTTTCCCGTTATTCTAACTTTCTATGTTTTACTTTTATCTATTCATTCAGAAATCCCATAAGCTGCTTAATTTTTTCCTATCATGCATACTAGATTCAGTCCCATCATTAAAAGCTGAAGACAATCAGCTTCCAATTTGTGATTTCTTTTTCACTGCTTATGTGAAAACTAAACACTGAAGATGGAAGATGCAACAAAACTTCATGAACCTGTCCTGATTATTTCAGCAAAGTGATAGCCACAAGGCTCAAAAATGCCTATGTTGATTTGATCCCTTTTTAAGTATATTTCACAGTATTTCAGGGTTGTGAGAAGCTCATTAGAGCAGTGAAAAGTGCTGCTATAATAATGATGCAGAACAGAAAAGTGAGTCCCAGTTTGAGTTTCAGCTGCAGATGTTGAAAGAGGAGGTGTAAACTGAAGGCTATATACACTTAATAACTGAGGCTGTCTGCTAGTAAACTGACCCATGTACCATGCATGCACAGAAAGTTTCATAAACAGAATGTGATCTTGTTTTTCCTTTTTGCTGTATTGTAATAAGACTAAGTCACTTATCTCAGTCTAATACTTGAACTGTAAATGTATGCCATTTCAGGGAAGACAACTGCTTGTGATTTTTGTGATAGATCTAGCACATCATTTGATAATGGCCATAAAGTCCATACTCAAAGTCATTATGGAAGTGTGTATCAGTTTGATCTCTTCTAAAAAGGTCCAGATATATAGCTATTTTTTCTTAAGGATATTCTGCTTTCACTGACCTTATTGCAAAATAGAAAATTCCTTAAATACTTTTACCATTAGTGCTAAGATAAGTCATTCTCTTTAGCAGGTATAAATGAAGTCTGTTTTGCAGGATAACAATAAAAATTAAAATACCTTTGGAACTTCCTTTGAACGGAGTTGATGCAAAGTGCAGAAATGAGCCACTGCATACTCTAACAGTGCTCCAAAGATGAAGCTGAAGCAGATACCAAGGTACACATCAATTGCCTTAATAAAACAGTTAGCATTTGGGAGTGAAGTCCTGGCTCCCATCATCAGTGTTGTCATAGTAAGGACTGTAGTAACACCTGTGGAACATAAATACAGGTTCTGATAAAACACAGCAGCGAGGGTCTCTAATGCAAGGGCCCTCTGCAAGACAGTTTTGGCTCTCCGAACATCTAGTATGCAACAGCAATTAACGTGTCATGCTTTGGAAAGAAGGCTTTCAAATGAACTTGTGACTCTCAAGTTAAATGCTTAAAAACACTTATGAGAAGTGTTTGTAAAGCTGAAAAGACTGGAAATTAAAATGAGAGATATTTTGGTGTCATAGAATGCATATTTATGACTAACACATTACGATTGCAATACTGTGCAAATGCTCCCTTGAAAATATTCAGATATGATTTTGCTTGGTGCAGTCACCCATCTGATGTGAAATCTTTCTTTCTCCTCTATTCTGTAAGAGTTTTTTTCCCACCTCACCTGCACTCTGATCAAAATTGATTTGCATTCTTTCCCCTTTCAGAAAATCCTTTATTTGAAATTAATTATAATTAATCTCTTTTAATTCTCTTATTATTCATCGGTTAATTAGTATGTATCATTAGACCTCACAAAAGTCTCACATTTCTGTCTGTGCACGCCATGTGGTTGAATATGTTGAAATTATTTCCAAAATGACTGAGATTTTTTTCCTTTGCTTTCAGCAGCCTCCCCTGCCTCTAAATCTCCTGTAGGTCCTGAAGACATTTTCTTAGGAAAAGAGCAGCAAAACTTTAAGGGAAGTCTTCAGGATGTACTGCAGGTGACAGACTAGAAAACTAATTCCATAGAACTCAAGCATTTGCAACATTTGAAGTGGGTACCATGTACATGCAATAAAGAAAGAATCTTAATGATCCAACTCTTGTTTGGTTTGCTTTGTTTTATCATCAGTTTCTCACCTATGCAGATTCTGGCTGGAACTGATGACTGGCTTATCCAAAATGATACCCAGGAGAGCACAACCAATAGGATTGATGGTACGTATGTCTCTAGTATGAAATACAAGATGTTTCTCTTCAGTTCAAAGTGAAATATTAGTTTTGGGTAATGTCCTGTGGAAACGGCAAGAAAAAAAATATTTTGAAGGCACAATTCATTAAAAGTTCTTTGAATTATCAACCTGTACTACTTTTGCCCATTACAATGCAGGACAAGCCTAAGAAAGAAGCTTGAAAAAAAAAAAACGGCTCTGAAAAATTCTATCCTGAAGACTATAAATTGAACTGACAGATAAAATCAAAATATATAGCTCCCAGTCACTGTATCCAGAGCTTTATTTGAGACATCTTGAATTGGAAATTCAGTGAGAATTAGTGAAGGCAAAAATAAATTCATCAACGTGTGGACAGGATGTTTCATTATATAACACAAGGCAAGGAAATTTGAAATCACACATGTATTTAGATGTGGCTATTCGTAAGAATGATCTACTAGATAAACTAGCATAAAAGCAACTGTCATTTCATGAAGTTAACATGGATCCTTACCTTTTATTGTCTCACATCTCTGGTCTAGTTTGCTTTTCTTTTCATTTACTATTGCTCAAGAAGTGGCTAAAAGGTACCTTCTCTGACACTGCTGACCTACCTCTTACATTCCACCAAAAGCCAAACAATATCTTTGCATCTTCATTATCTGGTTTTTATTTTACACAAGCGCATGAGTGCATTGAAGTATTTGTGTTGGTCTGAGCAATATCACTCTTGTGGCTTCTGAGTGAGTGATTGCCAGAAGATGAATATTTGCGTTCACAGAATGAAATACCAAATTGGGTTTAATAAGGGGACAGCACACATGTAAGCAAAGCCTCAATTTGTTATCCAGCTCCATAACTGAGCAAAATTTGCTATGTTTGGGCAGCAGAAACACTGGATCTGAAACTGTTACCAATAAAACAGACCACAGCAAGGAAAAAGCCTGCTTTGTGCTAACTTAAATGTGATTAAAAACTACATAATCTGAAGTTCCCAGTTCAACATTAAGTGTTAAGGTGTTTGTTTTTAATGAAATCAATTTTAACCACATTCACACCAGCTCTCACGTCAGAGAGCTTTGGCTTCATCGATATTAATCCATCAGATTATGGTCTCCAGGAGCCATTTCCAGTGCTGCATGCTGTGAGTCAGGACAGAACTATGGAATGGTGAATGCACTTTAGAAACAACAGTATATGACCTGACAGCCTATCTGTGCATCCCTTAGGTGAGCTGTGAGACTTCGAGTGAAATAGAAGTATTTTTAAAAGCTTGAAGTGCAAGCAACAGATCATAGAATAGTTAGGGTTGGAAAGGAACTTAAGATCATCTAGTTCCAAACCCCCTGATATGGGCAGGGACACCTCACACTAAACCATGCCACCCAAGGCTATGTCCAACCCACTTTGAACACCACCAGCAATGGAGCATTCATAACTTCCCTAGGCAACCCATTCCAGTGCCTCACCACCCCTACAGTAAAGAATTTCTTCCTCAGATCCTATCTAAACTTCCCCTGTTTAAGTTTGAACTCGTTACCCCTTCTCCTCTCAGTACAGTCCCTCCCCAGCATCCCTATAGGCCCCCTTCAGATATTGGAAGGCTGCTATGAAGTCTCCATGCAGCCTTCTCTTCTCCAGGCTGAACAACCCCAACTTTTGCTCCCAATCTAGGAAATGGATGTTTAAATTTCCATGTTTAAAAGCACTGCATTGCAGGACCAACAAGGTTTCACAGTACTTTAAAACAAGAAAGAACTGATTATGTATTCTGATTCTAATCACGCGCCTTTATGTTTCTCCAATTATGTCTTACTTTGAACTCAATCATTTTGGTTGAACAGAGTCCACCTTTCACACAGACATCTAGACTTCATCTGAGAATATCCAGACATGCAGCATCCACCACTTCTCCCAGTAAATCATTCTGCGTGTTAAAAATTAATGCCTAATTTCTCATCCTAGCTGACCGGTTTTCTGTTACATTGGCTCTGCCTCTTCACTAGTGGATTAAATAGTCATTTGGTAGTCAGTTCTTTCTTTCCTTCTGAATGTACAAATATACTGTTTTTAGGATTCCTCTTTAAGTTCAACTTACAGAGTTCCCCAAATTTCTGACTGATAGAAAAATGGAAAGATGGACAGTAGACTTTAACTGTCTCCATGAAGCAGGAGCGACAAAGATGATTCACACCTTTATCTTAATTTTTATGCCATAAGAGAAGCATTACATTACTGCACCTCTATCAATACTGTGATTTTTACCAATACAGTTGTTTCAATAAAAGGCATTTTGCCCACCAAAATTGATTTTAAATATAAGCAGACCAAGTGCGGCATTCAAAATTTAGCACATGAAAAAATTACAGGTCACTGTGCAACACTATTTCTGCTTCTGTCTGCACTTATCCTTGCACTAAATCAAGCACTACCACTGTGAAAAAAAGGAAATCTGTCTGTACCATGAAAGACTGCAGCACAGAGAATAATTAGGGAAAGAGAATTAGGGTTGTACAGACAATTGTAAATCTGTGGCTTGCTAGTATGGAAGAGCAATCATTAAAAACCTTATTAAAAAACTGTTAAGGATTTTATGAATTTTGCTTGCAGTCTTCTAGGCTGCTATTTAACTAGAACTGAAAGCAGATAGCTTAAAATAGAAACAGATTTTCTCTGAAGTGTTTGTACTGTCATTACTGCAGCATAGTAGCTGCCAGCACACAGAAGGACGATGGAGCAGTCACTGCAAGTGAGGGAAGGCTGTCAACCAAGAAGTCAGGTGAGATTATGTAGGGTGCAAACCATCAACAGTCCTCTACAAAGATTGTCTTCAGTCTCTGTGCTGACCATAGGACCAGAAGCGGCTCCATGTAACCAGCAAAGGGGAGCGCAAGGGCTGGACTATGCTTCCTGCAGAGTACCACAGGTACTTGGAGGCTTCTGTGGTTCGGCCCTCAAGCTTATCTTTAAGAAGGAAAACTCTGAAATAGCTGATACATAACAGCCATGCAGAAATACCCTCTCCTCATTAACATCCTACAACTGTATCTCCATTCACCTTTGTATAAAAGCCAAGTGTGCTCCTGGAAGATAGTTCAAAATATCAAATGTTTTGCCATTTTGCTGTGATTTCCAAGTGTAGACAAGCTCTTTGAAAGTTCCTGTGTTCTTTCGTGTTGTTTTTCCTGATGCCAGAAATTTCTAAAGTAATGTGAATAACAAAGAGAAATAGAGAGGCAACAGCTTATAGCTGAGTGGCTTTTGGGGGAACAAAGAAAAGGCTTTTTCTCTAACCTTAAGGCTTTCTGCAGAATCCAAAGACACATCACAGACATGATAATAATAGTGTCAATTTTCTCTAGAGTTCAGAAGAGCTTTTAAGATTGAAATTCTGAAGCAACCTATATATAGAATTCATATGAACTTCTGTAATAAACTGAAGGAAATAGTAGTCAAGAAAAAGTATGCAATACATATTTGCCATGCTAAAGAAATTACAAATAGGACAAAATGAACATAGGAAAGTATTACAGCCCTTTTTTCATTTATATTCCATGTGTATAAAACTTACCATCTTTAAAAAGAAAGAAAATTGATACTCCTATTACATGAGTTGCAATGAGATAGGAATCTCCTTGCCTTTGACTTGCACATTTGAGACTCTGCTGCCATCAGCCAGATCAAAAGAGAAACAGGTTCATGTAATCTTAGTCCTTTACTACAGTTAAATACAGCTAAAGTGGACTCCTCAAAACTTGTTTACCCCTTGCTTGAGTCTTATTGACAGGAAAGTATTGCATAGAATCATAGAATCACAGGCTGGAAGGGACCTCAAGGATCATCTGATCCTGCCTTTCTAGGCAAGCGAGACGATGCTTTTTCACTCAAATTTCTGGCCTAATGATGGCTGTCAGCTCAGTATAGGACAGCTCTGATTTCAATTTGATAATGTGATGGAAATAATCACTGTGCAAATAGCTATCTCTGCAGCAAAGGCATAACATTAGCACTTACCTGCTTACAAAGTATCAAATTACTGTTTCTCACATGAATGAACTTAAATGACTGACAGTATGTATAAGCAAAACCTAATAGAAGGTAAGCTATTCTACTTACGACCTACTTAGGTCACCCCACAGCAAAAGAAGCTTAAGTTGAGTTACTCGGGCTTTATAGAATTCACTAAATAGCAGAAGAAACTGGACAGTAGCTCTAGTTTGTACATAAGGAACACATCTAGATAGCAGACATAGTCTCCATACCTACTCCACAATACTAAAGTAGACATGAAAGAAAGTGAATTTCAGTTGGTTACAATTGGCTACTTCTGTTTTAGTATCATAAAAATTACAACAGCACAGGTTCTTCGCCAGTAGCTGGGCAGGTGCTATCCAGGTCTAAAATAAGTCTTTCTGAAAGCAAGTATAGTGTATTCCTCTACTGCTGCACTGCCCAAGAAACAGACATAGACCTAAATAAACAGACTTCCTTATCATCCTAGGTCATCCATTTTTTTTATTATCTGAGTTTTCTATGGCATCTTTTCCTGGCTAATGGCAGAACGCTGCATCTCTGCTGTTTCTTGCTGCCCTCTTATCAGCAAATGGTCACAGCAGAGGCACCTGATGCTGTACAAATGCTGTCAGCAGTTCCTAACTCCCACTCTAGTGTTACAGGATGGGAATGTCTTCCACACAATTAGTTCCTGTGGACTTTTTGATGAACTCTACTCCAGTAAAAGACTGCTTCATATCACTCTTTATGTAAGAAGCACTTTGGTATCCTGCACAGAGATGTGCAGTCAGGCACAAAGGCACATTCTTCTCTATCATGAAATATGCATGCTAACCCCTTGGGTGCCAGATAAAATGCATGATGTACATCTCACACAAGTGCGTCAGTGTAACTCTACCAATGCATCATCGCCTCTTCTTAGACCTTTTAAGGGCACAGTACAGGAAAGCTTTAAATAGAATTTTACTGCTTTAACTATGTGCTAAAAATGTTGTTTTCAGTATGCAATCTTTTATTGTTCCTTCATTTCAATGAACACACACAGTAAGGAATGAGTAGTGTCCCGCTATTACCAAACAAATAGGTTGTGCAACTGAAATGCAATTCTCTGACTGACGTATTAAGCTACAAGTGTCAATATACCTTGATTGAAAAGTTTGATTATTATCTAATAAATCTCCTGAGCCTTGGGAATCTGCAGATGGGCCTCTAGGACATATCAAGGCAATGCCCGTATTTCAAGAGAAAAAGACTGTGACTGATGAACACACACTCTGTGTAAGAGTCTTATATTTATACACTCTTATACACTCTTTATAGCCTATATATATTTTGTATAATTTTTTATTTTCAGTTCATTAATTATAAATGAGAGTAACTCACTACTGTCTTAGTCGTGACCTCCCACCTGAGAAGCAAATAACGTGGAGTGGACAGGGGCCAAAAAAGTTTTAGCACTGCACAGCTAAGCAAGGTCTGACAGCCTCTAGCTCAAGGAGGCTAAGCAGGATTTGTGATAGATGTCAAAACCCTGGCAATGACTGCAGATAAAGAACAGCAGCCAACTCCCTTTGCTTTTTCAATAGGGCAAATGTCTTCGTGCATCAAGCGCAACCGACTTTAAGCTTCTGTCTCTTCTTTCCCTCTATTCTGCCAAAATAATACCATCTGAATATGTCATTTTGCTTACTTCATGCTTCTCTAAGTGGGGATGTGCACCAAGACCCCTGACTACTTAACATAACTTTCCCTGCCTTCGGGGCTCAGGCTGAAGATTCAGTGTTAGACTAGACCTGAGCAAGCTGAAGCCTCTTCATTCTTGCTGCTGCTGCTGAATACTTCCAGTAGTGAAAGCAAGACCAGGAAATCTGCAGACCATAAGAAAAGCTATCAACAGCCAATTAGCCTCAAGTATTAAATTACATTTTCACTTTTTTCCCCAATTAAAAACATTAACTGGGATTAATTAGCTATCACTTGCTGTGAAAACAGAAACATTTATTGAGTGGGGTCTGCCCAGTGCCCAGTACTGCACACTGACAAACACTATGACATACCAGGAGTCTTTTAAGAGAAACGTGTTACCACACTGGAGAACAGGATTAGAATTCAAAATTATCCTAACAACTATCAAAACCAGTTTGAGTAAAACCAGACACAATTCAACAAAAGCAAGTACAAAGTCCTACACTCCGATGGGGTTTACCAACTCTCCAAACTGAGTACAGGGAATGTAATAGGAGTATTAGAAGGAATCACAATATGAACAATCTAAAAAAAAATTTTCCTGCAAGAAAAGCAAGTATCAACCCAGAACGGATAAAGAAGAACAGAGTTCATCAAATGCACTAAGTGAACCTTTCACACCTTGGAGGATATCTGATGGGAACAGGGCACCCAGTTTTGGGTCCTGCATGTCAGCAAAGGTAAGGGTAATACCATGAGAGACCAACAGCAAAGACAGGAGATCTAGAAAGCTGGTTATATATATTAAAAAGAGGGAAACTGTTGGTGCGAAGAAAGATATATCTGCCTTGAAACAGTGAAAGACCTGCTGAAAAGTAGCAAGAAATTTGTCTTCCATGTCCACATAATAGGTTTGAAATGCAGCAAGGGAGATAAAGATTACAAATGAGGAAAATATGTGTGTAATAATCACCAGGAAGAAAAAAAAAAAAATCATCTGGGGAGGTTGTGAAGAAGACAGTTTAGAGGTTTGACTAACTTACTCCTTGAAACATCTGTCAGGAAGTAGGCTGTAGATACAGATGACCTTGCTTTGCAACATGAGAATAGATTAAAAGAATTCTCAGTGTGTTTCAGCATTATTACTATTATTATTTACACAAAAAAGCTAAACTTTAACAGTCCTTTGTTGCTTTTATATTTTTCCAATATAAAAGCTTTTTTATACCACTATTTATTACTCTGGGAATCCAGGTGGTGTTGGCTACACAGCTAAAATAAAAACCCAGCACCCACTGCTCCAGTTACATGGGTTTGGGGTCCAAGAGCAAGCAGAATAAGGACTGTAGACAAAGACATGTAGAAAATGGTTCTAACAATTAAATTTGCCCATGTCCAAAATTAAATTGGTCTGTACCAAAAAAAACCAACACCAAACCATAGTTAGCAACCTAGCTAACATTATTCAAAGTGACTTACTATTATGTTGTTGCAACAATGTGATTACTATTCTGTAGATACATGCTATTCTACAAACAAGATTAATCCACAATGCCCTTTTCTTAAATTTACTGAAGTTACTTATGCAGGAATTTTGCTGACTACATTTTAAATTTGGCTGTCAGTGGCTGTACATGAACTTAGGTTTTGCACTGTTGTACAATATTGCACTTGCACAGCAGCTGTATTGTTTGTTCAAGTTCACAGAGTATCAAATCTTGATTGCTTTTTTTGCTGTGTTTAGGAAATACTACACACAGTTCTCTTGTATCTTTAGATTTTTGAATTGCAGTTGTTATAAATAACTTATTTATAATGGAACACATTTATAAAGTAAACAAATGCAAAGCATCATTTTTCATTTCAAAATTGATCACATCATTCCATAATCTGGTTGCTTTTTTCTTTTAATATGAGCTACAGTGGGCACAGCTTTCCCAAAAAAAAATAAAATAAAAATGTAGAAAATATCACCTAATGCATAATGACTCAGTAGAAAATTAAAAGGATTATGAGATTTCATTTTAAAACTACTGCATAGCACTTGAGAACATGGCATTCTTGAACAGGAAATTTGTAACAGGCAGGTGTGGGAAATTTTAATCTAATTAAGTTACATGTGTTAAAATATATAATTACAAGAAAATGTGGCTTTTGACTTTATACATATGATTCCTGCCAACATAAATGGAGGAAGACAGCATAATTTACTGGAAAGACACAGTTCATCCTACCACGTCTCCTCAGTTATAATTGGAAATTGATTTCAGCCTATTTGGTAAAATCATACAGGAAGGTTTTTTTGGCTTTAGAGTCTGGACTATGTGACTGGAGATGGTGAGAATTAAGCACATTTTCTCTTCCTATTTTCCTGTAAGGTGAAAAGGTCCTAATACCCTTCAGGGCAGAACAACAGTAAAGGATGATTCTCCTTTGATTGAACCTGATGTTGCTTACCCAGAAGCTGTAAAGAGGAGGAAAGCAAGCAGATGTCACTTATTTAAGTAGCAAGATATATTGCAATCCTGAAGCCTGCTAATAGGTATTTCATTTCTATTTTTATATATATTTATAGAACTCTGACTTTTAGCCTGAATTAATACCTGAAATTATATCATAAAGATTCTCTGTGTTACATTATTAAAGCAGAATTACCCAGTAATGGAAGAGAGAAACTATATTCCTGTGATTCAGAATTAGTAACATATCCTCTGATGAAACTACAGGTTTTAAGGATGTGTGTGTCTTCATTTAAAGAACGCCAGTTGGCTTGTTGACTTCAGCAGAAGAGACACTGAGTAGGCAGTGAGGAGCAACCATGAAAGACCAAGAGTAACACAAAGAGCATAAAGCAGGTTTGGCAGGCCTTGAACCCTCTGAAAGCCCTTTTGAAATCTCTGGGAAATAAACAGAAGCAGACTTTTTCCTGAGGGTAAGTCCTGCTGTTAGCGGGAACTTTCCACACTGGTTTTCTAAGATCAGCAAAAGAACAGGTATGAGGAAATGCTTCTGACTCTTCTCTGGGCAGAGGAACCTCAAGTTGAACAATATGCACTCTTCTGCCCACCAGCCGAGCAGAGGCTGCTGCAGATAAAAAGCAACTCCTACAAGCACTGACCATGAAAACCAACTTCTTGCAGTTGTTAAAGCACCCAGCACATTCACAGAAATTTCCATGAGCAACTTCTCTAATAAAGCCAGAGTGGCTGCTTTCAGGTGGCTGAGAATAGTTCTGAGCTGGGTACCCAGGGTTCCCCATCTCTCTTCTATTTAAATGACCAATTTATAGGCTCTTCCTCCTTCACAAGAACTCTGGCTTTACACAGAAACAGTAGTAAATGTCTTGTTTATTGTTCTTAAGGTAATGTGTAGCCTTCAACAAAATGCTCAAAAACTCTCAGCCCTTAGATTAGCTGTGTCTCTGCTGGTAGCAACTGAGAAAGTATTTACACTTTCAAGAACACAACCTAGTAGAAAATGAAAACTGTTACATCCTAAAAGAAAGCCATATGCTCAGTTCCGTAATGCTGGTCCATTTACAGAGCCATATTCCAAACTATACCTAGAAAGTTTTATAAGTGTGTTCTTACCTGTCTCATATACAGCTTCAGATACAGACGTGAAGTGGTCTTCTACTGTGTATTGTGCCAGTTGGAGTGTGTCCAAACCACTAACTGAATCATTTCCTCTAGTCCAGTAAAACATGACATCATTGATGTTATAACCCCCTGTAGTGATACACAAGCCAAAAAAGTGTTTATTTTACACAATAATTAATTTGTGTTGAGCACAATTATGGTTCAGCTGTTTCTTATTTGTCCGCCTGAAAGTACAATTAGACATAAACAATGACAGGATTTGGCAGAATGTAATGCGTGTTTGCAACAAAACTCCCAATAAAATGTGAAGTCTAGTAATTTAAAAGCTGACTTTCTGGAGATGGTCTTTTTTGTATCTTTTATTCTAGTATAGATGACAAACTAGTAAAAGAGATTAGTACCACATGGTATTCTCAAGGCAAAAAAAAACCTCTTAAGCTTTAAAGAAATACAGCTTTCATAAATTACAGCACTGACAGCATTCAAACCAAACATTCAGTGTACCCTTTGTTGCTTCCCAGGATGCTGTTTCTTGATGCAGTGCATTTGGTCCACATTCCCAAAGAAACCAAGGAGTGAGGAGAGCAGCAGCCCTGATGCATACAGGCATTGTGCTATGAACTGGGCTTGGGTCATCACTTGGGACTACATTCTGGCTTACGAGCTTGGATGCTTCCCAAGGACACCAGCTTAGATGCTCGCGTTTCTGCAGGCTCAACAGCGTGGCACACTTTAGGGGCCCCAGGAGATATCCCCTTAACCTTCAAGTAGTAATTAGAAGCTGAGACGGGACATGAATCACCTATCAGAAGGCAACTGTATTTTGCACACACTTGTCAATATGCAGCACAATCATAGCTAAAATACCTCTGTAGCTTTTTCCCATTATATTAAAAGGCAGGCAATTTTCAGACTAGTGTATATGATTAATTCAAGATTATGTTAATGTAATTTACATGTTAACAGGGAGCATTTGAACAGCTTTTCCTTTAGTTTACTTTGATCAATCATTCTTGTATTTGACAGACTTATATTGTGCAAATGCTAAGCTTAGGGGATAGAAACATGAGCAGATGGTTATTTTTAGACTTCAGTCAATTGTAAGTAAATTACAGTGAGAAAAGAATGCAGTACATTGCACAAGGGTACATGCAGCAAAAGGAACATAGCGCTAGAATCACAGAAAAGAAGATGCACTAAAATAAAAATGGCAGTTTAATACTTTCAAGTTAATGGCTTTGCTTCTTGCAATGACAAAAAGAAGATCTAATTCCCTACAGCTATTTAATGTAGGAAAAACAGGAGTTCAGAAATTTCACTTCAAGGAAACGCTGTGCTCAATGCCTATTAAAGTGACAATTTCAACTGGAAATGCTCTCTCCCTGAGGACTCTTCAAATGCATATGTTGTTGTCACTATCACTGGCAGTTTTCTGAAAAGGCATCATGACCAGGAATCTCTGCTCACGTTATCATATCTATAGCAATTAAAGCTAAAATACTGTTGTGTCAAAAGACTAAACCAAAAGCATGTGTATACAAGCTAAGTTTTCAGTTTCCTAAAACCACATGCTGGGAAATTCATGAGATTTGGGAGACAAAAATAAAATTAACATTTCCTCTAAACAAACGATTGCATTGTCCACAGTCAAAACAAAGAGGTTCATAGAAGCAGTTTTTATGCATGATTTCAGGCATGGATTCATTTTACTTTCCCTTAGTATAAATGAACTGCAGATATTTAAATAAAGCCTAAAGAACTAGAGAGCACCACAGTAAATATTTATTTTACAAGATACTCAGTCTTCCAAGTTGTGTGAGATGGGAAAAGCGATAACAAGCATATCCCCAAATGGAGGTTGTTTTACTTTAATAGAGCCATTTTTGTTCCAAATTGGTTTGATTAGTTGAAAAATAGTAGATTTTTATCATCCTTCCTATGAAAATACATTGAAAATACTAATTTCAAAACCCTATTTGTGAAGGATTTTCTTGGGAGAGTTTTCCCAATAGTCAGTAAAGTTAAATAGCACAGTGTAAAGTTATTCTTTATTCAGGGGATTAATATTTTTATGAATTATAAAATGTTTTAAAAGTTAATAGAGACAAAATCCTTAAGCTGTGTTACTTGGCTTTTACAAATCATCTTCATTCTCTTTATACGACACTGAGTTTTCATTCTAACTAATTCTTCAAGACCAAAATGTCCCATTCCTGTATTTCGCTGATACAAGTATGAGCAGCTAATGTCAACAGGATTAACTACAGGAATAACAAATTTTGGATTATACTTTGCCGATACAAGTATGAGCAGCTAATGTCAACAGGGTTAACTACAGGAATAGTAAATTTGGGATTAAACATTCATAGTGCCTAATACAAATGAGTTCTTTTACCTTTCTGTTGCTAATTTTAATTTCCCCTGATTGTCAAGCACCAGTTAAGTGCCTTCACATGGCTCTTCACTGAATAAATGCTAAAGGACAAGTTCAAAAAGGAAATTAAATTGCAGAGTTGGGCCCAAAATATGAATATGTGTTTGGACTGGAGGCTGTGTGGGGAAAAATAGAGAAAAAAGGCCTTTAGCCCAGCATGAATGAATGGTAGTGCGCGCTACCACATGGCAGAGAGCATGAACTCCCTGGCAGTGCCAGCCAAGACAGGAGCCCTCCAAGTCCCCATGTCACATTTGTCATATCAACAGAGTGGCAATTATCTGTGTCCTAACATATGCCAGTACTACCTTCTAAAGTGTTGCAATAACGTGGAAAAAAACATTTTGGCTGAGATGTATTTTGCTGCATAGGAAGTATAAGTCAACAAATGTTATGAACTAGTTATAGCAGAATCGCACACTGCAAAGGCCACTAGGGTTGCTTTATTGTGCAAAGTCATTACTTGTCACATTTGTCTTTGTATTGGTAATCAACAGAAAGCCTAACCTTTGTTTCAGTTCAAGTATTCACAGTGTATTTTACTCTTTATTTATAAACATCAGTATTTCTATGGATGTCCAGGTATATTTCATTCACAATTCTTAATTCCAGGAATAATGGTATTTGTCAGCAGTATTCTAGGATGACCTATAGATGATTCATCTATAAATTGACTTATCTCAAAGAAAGTATTGCAGTACACTGAAGGGGTCACAGCTAAACACACACTCTTTCCTTTAGTATTCATTGCTTCTAGCTGTTTTCCTCAAAACTAAACAGCAATGTCATGAGAACATTTGTGAGGATATTACCATGTTTTCCCCTTGGACAAGAGAAACTTGTGTGCTGTTGAAAAAAGCAGATGGAATCATTCAGGAAAACACTTATTATCAATAATATAAGGAATTATTTTTTTTAATTCTGTCAAATAAATTTTAAGTTCCTGTGGGACGTATATTTCATTCTGGAACTAGAGAAAATACTAAATGACTCGTTAGGCAATGCTGTTGATGCAAACCCATGTATGTTGATTTTCCACTATGCTATTCCAAAGGAAATTGGAGATAAATCTGAATTCTAATTTAAATCTCTACTTATTAATCTGATTTTATAAAAGTGTTGATTCTAGAGGGACTCCTGTGTGAGAAAGATTTTGGGGTTTACTTCCTTTGTGTTTCTGTCCAAAATGAAACTTTGCAATCTTCTAATTGTTCATTATCAACAGGAGAAAAAGAATACATACACATACTTCTGAAATTATAAAGAGTAAAGCTTGACAAGTACTGAAAAAACTCCCAAGAGACTTTGAATATGTGTTGACATATATTGGAACATGTATTTTTGTTTTACAGAATTGCTTATTCTCTAAGGTTATCCCATGCAAAAAATATTTTGCTAGAGTCTTGTCATATGACTAACAGAACAAAAGTTAATTAGAAACATGCACGTTTGGGTATTTGCAAAGAAACCATGTCTCAAAAGCATTAGAGAGCGTATCTTAATGAAAATTATAAGGACATGGATTGATAAAATAAGAACTTATAAAGGTACATTTAGTCTTGGTCCATCAACTGATGACATTTTACTCCTAGGGCGCTGCCACAGAGGCAATTAAGTCAGTCATAGCATGATCTGTATATATCCATCTCAGAACAGAACTCTCTATGAAATTACCTTTTTTCAGTATGAAAACAGTAAATTAATTAAACATGAACTCTATTATTTACAAATAAGCCTTATTCCAATATCATTCTCTCCCAAAGGAATTGCACCTCGAGGGGGAAAAATACATACTAACTGAAAGAAAATAAAAACGTATTTTCCCGGCTGTGCTGGAAAATGTCTGCTCCCAGATCTCCCCCTGAAGACCAACAGAATAACTGCAGGTTGTGCAGCAAAACCAAACCTAAAATAATCTCCTGATATTTGGTTTAATTAATAGCATGGCAGCATTTTAGTACACCCATGCTATCTTCAGTAATGACTCCTGCATTTTTCTTTTTATACAGATACTACTGCAATTCAATAGGAGCTGGTCACATACTGTGCCTTGGCTTCTTCGAAAGTTCAAGCCTCTTTGATAATACCTAGCAGTCCTTGAAGATCACAGATCTTTTTCTAATTGTATAAAAATAATAAGGATTAAGTGTCTTACAGCTTTCCAGTTGCAAAGTACACGTCTGCTTGTCCATCGGATACTTGGTCAGATCCATGCTGCATGCAACAGTTGTGGTGATCCTTGAAAAAAAAGAGTATTGCTAATTATTAATGGGACAAAATTGTTCCTCAGTAAAAATAAAAATAAGCATGTATCCCTGTTAAACTAATATTTTCATTCAATTATCTATTTCAAGGAGGGAAAAAATCTAGTATTTACTGGTAATAGCATCCCAAACAAGAAACCACTCCAGAACAGCTGAATTTCAATCTAAAAAGGCCACTCCATGTCCTTTCTCACACTGGGCATTTTGCAACATAGAGATTTTTAATACTTATCAAAATCTATTATAAAGGATAATCTGCAATAAGTAATGCAAATCAACCGTCCCAGCTTGCTTTCCTCTTCGATGACTTCATTGAAAAACAACTGGAATGGCAAAATGCAATTCTTGCATTTGGCATGAAAGTAAAAGTGTCTATTTAGGGAAGAAAATGAGACCTATTGTTAAATTTAGGAATTTAATCACATTGGTCAATAGCATTACATATTTTTAAAATTAAAAGATAGTGTGTATTCTACTTTTACAAACAGGTAAGATTCTTAAGCATAAACTTACACTAACCTGTAAATTTTAAAATGTGAATACACATCAAATATGAAGGCTGGTATGCAGCATATACATACCGTAGAGCATACAAGACTGTTCCATTAGGGTATATTCTTATAAGGCGATTCTCAACAGTGATATCATGAAGAAAAGACTTTTTTGAATCAACTATGAAGGTATCTGGTACCCAAAGCATTTCCACCAGCCGACCATCTAAGCTTAAACTTTTATTGCCGTCAAAACAAAGTCTCTCATCAGTCCATCGTTGCCTTAGAAATATGGTAGCCGTGTAGTCCTGAAAAACAAAATTATCATACAGAGCAAGCCTGTATTATATTCTGTTTTACAAAAGTATACAGGAACAGCAGCTGGGTACAAATAGCCTGTGACTCCCCATGTCCTACTCTTAAAAACTGACACTCCGAAAGGAGTTGCATTGGCCCTTGCACTGCGAAATTTTCCAGCACTTAATGTGAGGTTGACATCATTACAAAAGATTATCATGAGTACACTTTGTTCTTACAGTTATGGGAATTTTACAGTAAAAGCTGCTAGCCTATGTCCATGTCTATAAATCAACTGAAGTCATCAGCTTTGTAAGCAGATAGTCTGTCTCTGCAAATCGTTAAATCTTAGAATGATTTATGTAAGTGGTTAGAAACATTTTGTTCACATAAACTACAAAATAATGCATTTTTTAAGCAAACTTTGGAAAAAGTTGTATAAATTCAAATAGACAAAAGGGCAAAAGAAGTCAGTGGAATAAGAAGTGAATAATCTTTTAGCACAATTTATCCTTTCAGCATCACAAGGGAAACTGTACCAAATTTACCAAGACCTTGAACATAGCTCTCCGCCCAATTCACCTTTAATTAAGTAGGCTCTGTAGTCTTAAAGTAAAATCATGTAATTTCTGTGTGGGAATGTACCTAGAAGAATGTGGACATGTGAGCAATCCAGACTACTG